>OVAU01003319.1:0-11226 GCA_900406315.1 Biscutella laevigata subsp. laevigata
TTAAATCCGGGCATGACCCGGGTCCTAATCTAGTATCTATTAATTCATAGCAAGATTTACAAATAAACAATCTTATCGACAAAACTCAGTTGAACAAGATTGACCATGACCCATTGTTCGGTTCGGTGTCAGGTCTAGTTTTATAAATATCGATTAGAAACCAATGAGTAAATTTAATCTGCCACGGACCGGACTGAACTGGTTCGGTTAAATCGGTTTAACCGAAGATTTCCGCAGAAATTATGCGTTTCTCTTCCGGTGACGAAGAGCAGCAACTCACAATCCAGACTTACATGCAGACAGCAGACGATGTTCAAAATCTTCCCATCGACATCACTTTTTTGTGTCGGCGGTAATGCAGATTGTCAGATGTTTCGTTTTCTGCGTGTTCTACGTTTATAGTTTTGATCTGATTTCGTTTTTTTGTTTGTTTTGGATTCAAAGAATAGTTTTGGTCTAAGAGGAGAGAACATTTAGTTTTAGCACAACAAGTGGCTTACTATACGAGTTGTCTTGTCTCATAGTTTTGTATTTCTATTTTATACAAAATGCTAAGAACTATGCTTTTGACTGTAAAGAGTATTTGTACGAAGAAGAGATACAGAAAATGGTCAAACGGAGAGGTGGCTGAAGGTAGGCGAGGAGATGAAGCGTGTGTGTGATGAGCAGAAAGATCTACTAAAAGGGTCAACTTTGGGCTTGTCGGCTACACTACTGCTTGATTCATCGTTCTGTTTCTGTATCAGTGCTGTGAGTGCTTCCACTATATCCGAAACTTCTGGTCTGAACTCCTCAGCCTGCTTATGAATGAAATGAAAATGATTAGTTGATGTAATATGATGCCGAGGTGAAGAAGCTCTTGAATATACCTGAGTGCAGAGGGAGATTATGTCTGCATATTGTGAGGCGACTCTTGAGGAGAATGTACCGGCTATGCCTCTATCAATCATCTGTTCTAAGCTGCGCCTGTCGTGCAGTCTGGTTAATGCCCATTTCACCAGTAGCTGTTCTCCTCGGGGTCGTGAGCTGCAAACATCCATTAGAAAAGGTCCAGCTTAGCTATCAATTATTGTTATTAACATGTGAAATGCTTGTGTACGTACCTGTCAAATGCTTTCCTTCCTGTTAACAGTTCCAACAATAGCACTCCCAGTGCATAAGTGTCGCTCTTTGTGCCACTGCTTCCTGGCTGTCCATGTTCAGGTGCTATGTAGCCTGTGTTTTGTATCGCTATCTCTGAAGCCTGCTCTAAATATTAACTCATTATGTCTCAGTCAAAGAAGTAAGCAGACTCAGTATGTCCTGTATTACTTACCCGAAGTTTGACACTGTTGCTTGTAAGTGGCCTTAAACAAGCAAGACCACAGTCGGCAATACGAGGTGTAAGTTCTTCGTCTAGTAAGATGCTTGTTGCTTTCAGATCGCTATGGGAAATAGGAGGGCAAAACGACGAGTGCAGATATCTGAAAGTTTTTTATTCACCAAGTAGGCAAGAGTTAAAACGAATAGCTGGAAGGATAGAGAAATAAGCTTACTACAATTTGAGAAGATATTTACTCCAGAGCTCGGGCAACTCCAATCGCAATGCGGAGCCGCAAGCCCCAAGAAAGTGGCCTGTAGACCTCATCGTGCATAGCATTGTACAACGACAAATCCCCTACATACTCATAGACAAGAAGATGCTGCCCATTGTCAATGCAGAAACCGAGAAGTGTCACAATGTTTGGGTGTCTTAGTTTGGAGGCCGTCTGAAGTACTTCAGTTAATTGTTCCTCTTCATGTAAAGACAATGACGACATTGGAATGTTTCTCACGGCGGCAAACTGTTTTAAGAAAACATAAAACATTAATGAGTTACGAATAATACAAATTCCTAATCTAGAACGTTCGAAAAGAGAGGACATACTTGACCATCAGGCAACTTTGCTCTGTAAACAGAACCAAGAGGACCCTCTCCGAGTAGGTTTTCCTCACTGAAATTGTTAGTTGCCAGTTGAAGCTCCGCAGCTAAGAAAAGCTTCCCGTACGCTGGATATTGGCATGCAGCAGAGAAGCTTTTTCTTCTCGCTGTTTTGTCGATTCTGACAGGTGGAGATATATGTCTGAGCTGGGGAACTCGCGGTGGAGGGACCCTTTTAATCTGTGGGCTATCTTCAGTTGCACCTGGATATAATGTAACATGTGAAGATAAGAAAATCAGCAACGAAGAATCAGAAAAGCCGTTGTGACAGTGAGGGAGAGACAAGCATAGATCACCTCGACTTGTACTGACTGGAAGAGAGTAGGCTGTGGTATTGTTGCTTATGTGATTAGTGGCAAGGTTTTGTGCAGGTCGATGACTCATACGAACTGCGAAAAGTGCAAAGAAGGTTCCCAGCAAAGCCAACCCGCCAACCAATAAAACGGTACTTCCTGCTCCTATGCCTTCCTTCTTCTTGCTGACCTTCTGAGGTCTTGGCAAGTTCATAATGGCACTCGACTGTGTCGTTGGATAGCCAGTGGCATTTTGATTTATCGGTATGACGTCCAATGGGAACTTCCATGGTTTGTAGCTGGGCTCTATCTGGAACTTGTTTCCCCAAATCCTACTCAGGAAAGCATCATTAGTTATAATGAGTCTTGGGTGTCTGAGCCAATTGTTGAGAAGCGGAGAGTAACTTACCACAGATGAGGAATGGACTGAAAATGACTTGGGATAATACCACTGAACTCGTTATCTTCGATATTCCTGAAGACACGCAAAGATGAACCGTTTTGAGCTTAGAAAATAAAATTCAGTGAAATCAAAATCAAAGGACAAAGAGTTACCTACAGGTCAGCTAAAGGAAGATCCGCGAGATAGATTACTGATCCTGTAAATCTGTTGTTCTGGAGGTACCTGCCGTTTTGTTATCACAGCAGGAAAACCATTCTTAGGTTACACCTACTTGCACAAAAGCAGATTGCAGATAATATTCGAAGAAACTTACAGTGAGGTCAGATTCATTAGAGATCCAAAAGAGCTTGGTAGATCTCCATTCAGGTTATTGAATGACAGATCCCTAGCAAAGTCCAATAACTATTTGAATACGAATGGGTATCTATATATATTGTGATGAAAGGCTAACAGAATCGAACAGATGGCTCACATTTCTTTAATCTGTAACCCGGAAAACACATTTCCAAGAGGTCCAGATAGCGAATTATGGCTCAAATTCCTAGAAGACAGAGGAAGCCATTACTCACCAAATCAGTAGATAAGGAAGGCAATGTAAATAATATCTATTTGGAATAGGCCGCTTACAGGGACAGAAGAGATGTCATGAGAGGTAAGGAAAAAGGAATACTCTGTGTCAGATTGTTATAAGCCATGCTTCTGTATTCGAACATCAACGAAAACACTCGTAAATACATCTGGAATTTGAAATGATGAAGGCAAAGTTTAAAAGCTTACACGTGAGTAGCATTTTGAGGCAAGCCATATGGAATTTCACCTTGGAGGTTATTGAAGCTAACATCCCTAACACAAAGGAGAAATAGAGACCAATCCTTTGAATAAATATCAACGACCCAGTGATTCTGTCTCCTATTGAAGTTAACAAACAAAAACAGGAAGATGTGCTCACAGGTTCTTCAAATTGCGTAGATTTCGAAGCTGGTTTCCAAGGACGCCCGAAAGCTTTAACCCTCGCAGTTGTCTGGATAGCATAAACTAGATTTTGTTCAAACCGGAGAAAATGATTTGGAAAAGAAACTGAGGAAAAGTGTTCAAAGGGAGATTACAGGTCTACTATAGACGAGTCAGAACAAGAAACTCCCCTCCATACTTCCCCGCATGGATCTCCTCCTTCCAATTTCCATCCTCTAAGTTGATGTGGACTGTTCAGGGATTTGTAGAGATCTTGAAGAGCCAAAACTGACGGAAACACACGAATAGACAACAATTACATATAGTCGCAGACTAAACAGTCATTTTATTAAACATGTTTAGGTGGTGATCAAGTAAACAGCAAAAGATCTAAACTCGCGATTAAACCCCTAGAAATTTCCAGTCAAGAAAAGGTCTATTGACCTTATTCCGAACAATATTTTTTTTTCCCGAAGTAAGCAAGCATTCACTAGTCTTCGACAGAAATTTCCATGAAACATTTTCTTAAACAGAGGACGGGAAAAAAACCTTCATCCGTAGACTGAAAAAATAGCAGAGAATATGGAAATTACCTTCAAGCGGATCAGTATCAGTCTCAGCCAGCACAAACAGAATCACCGTGAATAGAATTGCAGTGAGGTATCGCAATTGCTGTATGTTTTTCATCTAAAGGATATCGATTCCCAGAAATTCACAGTAAAGAGGGAGAGAGTCTGTGTAGTAATATGCTTAATGCAGAGAACGCGATACGTTGAAACTCCGTCAAACGAAGAAAAGGAGAAAAGAAGAGAGAACGAGTTGGGGAAATTTCTCTGAGTTTCTATCGTTTTCCGGGAAACCAAACAGAAAGAAAGATCAAAGAAGAGTTATACAGTGAAGAGAAGGAAAAATAGAAACTAGAAAAAAAAAAGCGTACACAGGCGATTGTTACACGTCAGCAAAAGCAGTTACGGACGTTAGAGTCAGCTTTGCCACGTGGCTTTTCCTTTTTCTATATCATCTTCATTTGAAACTCCTATAGTAAAGCTTCGTTAATCTCCGACTTAGCTTCTTGTCAAGTTGAAAATAACTGAAAGATGACCAAGATCTAGTTCTACCAAAAACAGAGAGCCACAATTAGTTCTTCATCTCAAAGACACTGTTTCTTCAAATCCTCCCAATGCTTAAAGCCATCATGATGTCGGTTTACAAAACATTTCACAAAATCTTTGTCTGAGCAAGCGAGCAGAGTACTAATAGCAAGCTTGGGATCTGCTTTTCCTCGGGATTGAAGCCAAGAAAACATGTCAAACCTGAGCTTCATCCGCTGAAGAGTGAACTTTAAGCATGAAGGGAAAGCCACCAAAGTAGAAAGTGGATAACCTAACTCGTTCACAAGATAGTTTACTTTTGTTTCTAGTACATCACATGCTTGTGTGAGGATATCAGGAGATGCTTTCACCATTTCTTTGGCATCTTTCTCATTCAAACCCAAACTCACAAGCACATTAAATCTCTCTCGGAGTTCAGATCCTCTGCCACGGAAACCCTTGAATGCTTTCTCCATTTCCTCTGAGTTTTCCTTGTACCCAAGGTCCAACAAAAACTGAGTCTTCATTGCTTTCGGATCCATTTCTACTCCAGTAGCTGGTAAAGGCTCGACTTTTGATCCCATTGTCCACTTCTTCATAGCCTCTGGGGTTTCTTTAACGAACTGACGAAGCCTGCTTTTAGATGTCTTCAAATTAATCAGCAAGCTACCGGTTCTCTTCAGTCTACATGAACCAAGCCACCAGGAGTGTGAACCTAAAATCTTACTGATCTCATCACTGTCCATCTCAATCTCCTTCAAGAACAACAGGCAGTGCCTTAGATTCAAAACACATTTCTCTACTTCAATTTGTGGGAATTTCTGAAACAACGCACACAGTTCATTTCTAGATGACCCAAGTTTTGCTTCAAACCCAGCAAGAACCAATGTCCATTTCCCTGAATTCTCAAAGATAAGTCTTGGTCGCGTCCTGACTAGCTCACATAGCTCATGCTCATCGAGACAGATTTCTCTAAGCAAGCCTAGAACACGTTGCACAGAGCTCCAATCATAAGATTCCTCCTCTGACAGATTCTCCATTACCCAATCAAATTCAAACCCCATGGATTTCAGCTTCTCTAAGACCCAAGCCAGTTCAACATTCATATTCCCAATCAGGATTCTCGGGCTACAAACAATAAGTTTCGATAGAAACAATCTGCCAAACCCCAAATCCTCATAGGCCTGAATCTTGGAAGCTAAAACCCCAGTTTCATACCCGAAAACTTCACGGGCTTCCTTAAAAAGCTTTCCAATCTTCCTAGGGTCAATTCCAAAATGACACAAAACTTGGTGATTCTCAAGTATAAGACGATCGTCATTCAAGAAATTCTTATCACATGGAACAAGATGACTATACTCTGAGGGCTTCAGACCTGAACTCTCAAGGAAAGGCTCAAATTCATTGACAGGGTGAAACCGTAAATATTTAGTAATGGATTGGTTGATATCAGAAGCAACAGCACAATCCACCTTCTTCAAAAGATTACCAATAAAAATAGGACTGTTCTTGCTCATCCCTTCAGCAACCATATACTGCAAACCCCTAGTGGAATAGAAATAATCAAGCATCGCTTCCTCCGCCATTTTCAGAATAGTTGGAGTGATTCGAAGCCCATTTCGAGTCCTCTTCACACTCGATATCTCACCACCTTCAATTCTCCGCGTAGCGAATGACCTAGGGTTTTGGATACTACGGAGGAGAAATCCAGTTTCAGAAATTTGGGGATTTTCTAAAAGAAGTTGTGATACCCGTTTGAGAAGAGACGTGAATCTGTGGTTTTGCATTGTCTGAAACGCCATGTTAACGGATACATATATAGCTGAGAGAATAAAAAGCTATAACCTTTTGAATCATTTACGAGTTTGGTCTGATTCGAATCTCGTTATCTCGGAGCTTAAGTCGCTTGCAGCTGGAGAAGACAACTGAGACATGAGACTGTTTTTTGTTTTGTGCGTTTGCTTGTAATTACTTTATCAGTCCGGCCCATTAGGCCCATAATAGTAAGAGTTTCTTAACCAAAGCTCAATTAATGGTTTGAGTTCCTCTATCTGGGAAAATTATGTATCAAATATTTTAGTATTTTGAGTTTGGTCGATTTCGGTTTGGTTTTGGATGTTTGAACCGATATTTTTACTCAATTTAATTTGATTACTTTTTACATAATAATATATAAAAAATCAAAATATTTATCCAATTTTAACAAAAAAATTATTTAATTAATAATAAATATTAAATAATACTTTTACGACTTTATTTTACTTCAGATCTATCGAATACTCATTTGATTATAGTTGATACCAATTTAATTTATATTCTTCAATTATAAAAATTTAAAACCTATTTAAATTTTTTATCAATATTCTGTTTCGGTATCTCCTATGTAAATTTGACATGGTTTGGATCCATTAAAATCGGGTAATATGACCAGCATGAGCTCATGACTTCAATTTCCATCATCACATGCATATTTTACTTGTAGTACTATATATTAATCTCTTTTTTTTCAATTCAAAACTTTAGTAATCAAGATCAGGGAAGAAAAAAGAGATAAAAAAAAAAAAAAGTTGAATATTCAAAGTAGAAGTTAACGATTAAGACAGCCAAAAAGAATAAAACGTGATGGTTCCTCATGCACAATGTTAAAAAGTAACTAAATTTAAGAAGCTATCTCTTCGTGTGAGGTTTTTTTTATCAAAAAAAACAAAATAGAATTAAGAATAATCTCACACACATCTATTGGGTCTATGATTGAGACACCATCACAAACCACTTGCACACATTTAAGTACCTGATTCTGTTTCCATGTGTTAGTGTGTGTAGCACTTTGGACATTAATTCTCTTGTCGTGACTCTTGTTAACTTTATACCACCTTTTTTGTAGGAAACATTGCTTTAATTAGGCCTTTTCTTAAGCCAATCTCTCAACTTATTTTTGATGATTGAGTTCGAGTAGTGTCTTCATAACTTGTTAGCATCAGAGCTTCGGCATCTTCTATCGAGAAAGGCGGAGGAGAGTGATCGGAGGCGGAGAAAGACAAGGATGGTGTCTTCAAGAGACTCTCTTTTGTTTTTTGTTGTTGTTCTATCATTATCTTCAATTGTTTCCCTTGTTCTTCGATCCGAAGTTGTAGGTTTCGTTGAATCTTAAAAAGACAAAAAAAAAATACATGAATCAAAATAAATGGTAAAAAGAAAATTGTTTAAATGTAGATTAGTAAGAGACAATAATTCATTAGCAACATAAATATATGATATCATCATATCATGAGAAGAACCCCAAAAAATGTTCAAACATTTAAACCTTCATTTTTTCTTAAATATAAATCTTGATGAAATGCTTATTTTTTTTNAAATTGTTTGAATGTAGTAGCAACATAAATATAAGATATCATCATATCATGAAAAGAACCCCAAAAAATGTTCAAACATTTAAACCTTCATTTTTCTTAAATATAAATCTTGATGAAATGCTTATTTTTTTTCTTTATAAATTAGTTGTTTTTTTTTGTTTTTTTGTCAACAAATAGTTGATTATTTAAATTTGATTCTAAATATTTTGAGGAAATATTGAAATCAGCTAAATCCTAGCTACTTAACTCCACTAGTTAACATTTTGGAACTTACCTCCAATTGTTCATGAAGATGCCTCTGAACATCAAGTTGAAGTTGGAGTGCTTCTTTAATCTGCACTCCACTACTCCCACAACATAAAAACCAAAAAACTCATTATATATATATTTTCTAACAATGTCGCATCTTAGTAATTATAAAGAAAAAAAAATATTATTTTTGGCAAAAAAACAAAACAAAAGTGGAAAAAAACATACGTTTTTGTANATATTTTCTAACAATGTCGCATCTTAGTAATTATAAAGAAAAAAAATATTATTTTTGGCAAAAAAAAAACAAAACAAAAGTGGAAAAAAACATACGTTTTTGTATCAAGCTGAGACAGCTCTTTGCCGTAAGCTCTCTTCTCAAACTTGCCTGCAACATAAAAGCACTTTCTAATTGCATTATTCCCAAAATATCTATCTATTTTTATTAAACCAAAAAAAAAAAAAANAACAATGTCGCATCTTAGTAATTATAAAGAAAAAAAATATTATTTTTGGCAAAAAAAAAACAAAACAAAAGTGGAAAAAAACATACGTTTTTGTATCAAGCTGAGACAGCTCTTTGCCGTAAGCTCTCTTCTCAAACTTGCCTGCAACATAAAAGCAATTTCTAATTGCATTATTCCCAAAATATCTATCTATTTTTTTAAAACCAAAAAAAAAAAAAAACCAATTAAAGAGATTTTATTAGTGTATACCTTCTTGAGAGTCAGGGATGTATTTAGCAATCCTATACTTCTGAAATTTTAACCCAAAATACTAATTAATATAATCTTCTATGAAAATAAGTTGTAAAAGAGAGAAGAAGAAGTATAAGCTAACTTGTAAATGGCTTTTAACATGAAATATTGTGAGTCCTTCAGAATCCATCAGCTTCAGTATTGCCTTTGGTGTTGCTTCTGCATAGTTTTCCACCACTTACACTTTTTAGCAATCCCACCAAAGATACTTTTATACTTAAAACAAATATGTATTTACTTCTTGTTAAAAAGATATATACACTTATCCAAATAATTAACATATTTTCTTCTAAATGCTAAACTTCACAAACCATACATATATGTGATTATATGAGAGCATTAGACTCTTAAAGATAACTTTTCAATCTCATGTAATCGTATCATCTATATACAATGACCCTATACATGATCGTCCATGCATGATTCATATGCATATGTAACAAGTTTTAGGCCTTACACTATAACAAAGCATACATATATATATATTCAGCGATTTCCAATTTTCCGGGGAAAAATCGATAAAAGATAGTCATTTTCCACTGATTATTTCCGTAGGTTGTTTTCTTATATTAGCTTATATAATGTCTTAGGACATAGAGACCAAACCAAGTTAAACTGGTCCTCTCTTTGTGTCCGGTACTAGCTAGCTAGATCAACTAATTGAGGACAAACATTACTTACTATCGGCACCACCAAGGCGGTTTACACAGACCACAAACTTCTCATGAAGATCTTGAGTCCATCTTATTCTTGTCTTGTGCACACAGTTAGAAGCCAAAGACCCTCCTCCATGTGTTGAGAATGAAGGAGGAGAAGAAAATCTTGGATGAGTTTGTGATCTACTTTGGTTAAGTGATGATGCAAAATTCAGATGTGTTACATTAGAATTACAATAGTTCATCCTGCATAGTTCCTGCAAACCATATCAAGTAGATTAATCATCATTGTGAATTCAAGAAAAGAAGAAGTTTCTTTTTTTGGCATACGTGTGGGTCTTGATTTGCTGCAAAAGAAAGCGAGAATGAAACTGATGAAGCATTTGTTGCAGCGAAATCATTCGCACATGATCTTTGATAAAATGGCTTTGAGTATTGATCTTGAAGAGGTTGCATAGGAACCATCGATTGAGATTGGTCTAATGAAGAAGGATCTTGATGATTGTAGGGATGAAACGAAGAAGATTTTGAAGATGAACATTGTCCAGAGAATGATTGATTAGCTGTGCAATCGAACGGTGGAAAACTCGAGAACGTTTCGTTAGTCGTCCATGGAGATGATGATTGATCGTATTGGATCATATTCATGTCTTGTAAATTAAACGTCTGAGGCGGTTGCGACTGCGATTGTAGTCTGCTTCCTTGTGAAGAAGATTCAAAATTGATGTTATCCATCAAAGAAAATTATACAAGAAAGACGATTTTGCATCAGAAACATATGATCTTGTTCTACGTTCAATAATATATTGAACGAAAGAACTAAAGATTCGAAGTTGACAAAAACTAAAAACAAGATTAAACAAAACAAAAGATTTCTAAAGTTTTTTGTTGTTGGAATCTCTCTACATTCCTCCAAAGTCTTCAGGTGCAAGAGAGATGATGAGTATTGATATAAAGCAAATTATCAATGCCTTTTGATCAATTTAATTATTCTTTAAAATGGATAGGAGTGCGTATTTTTTAATTATCCAATGGCCATAATTGCAAAAGTCCAAAATTCTTGTTTTAATTAAAAAAAAAATTATATGTAAAAAAAGTAGTATTAGTTAAATTAATCCCACTTGTTTAGACCTTGTCTTCATNCCAATGGCCATAATTGCAAAAGTCCAAAATTCTTGTTTTAATTAAAAATAAAAATTATATGTAAAAAAAGTAATATTTGTTATAATAATGGAATTATAATAACGAAATTAAATGTTACCGCAAGTCGGAAGTTCTGAACGGATTAGAATTTTGATTCNATTAATATAATATTTATAAAACTATATTTTAAATTACTAGTTAACGTTAATGATTTAATTGGTTTTTTATTTATAATTTAATTTAAGTCTCACTTAATTTATTTATAGCGGGTAAAGAAAACAACATTTACTATGCACAAACAATTCAAGTCTCTTTTTAAGGATGTATTACTTTTAAGAAAGGAACATTTAAATCAGTAAAATATTACAT
>OVAU01003320.1:0-11224 GCA_900406315.1 Biscutella laevigata subsp. laevigata
CAGACACAATCGTTTAGTTTCTGTTGATTTTGCCTTCAACAGATCATTGACCTGAAACTCAATACTTTCTACTCTTGGAAACCATCCCTGGACTTGAGCAAGCCGCTGCAAACCTCTAGCTTCTTCTATGGAAACTCTTCTTAACAAATCATCTCGTCTTTCTTCAAGTTCTTGCATAGTTTTCTGCAAAACCTCGAGATTAGCCTTCATCGTGTGAATGTAATTTTTATCACCAAATAAGCAACTGCAGACACGATCCAATGTCTTCTGATCACATGATATCTGTAGTGATACACAACTTCCCATCTTTCTCAAACTCTAGAAAGAAAAAATAAAACAAAACACACTAAAATGCTTGAGCAAGATAAAGAAAAATACCAATAACTTGTGAAATTCAAGACTACAATTTAATGGTATCCACAAATTTCTCTACCTCTATTTCCGGTTTAATTAAACCCTTCACAAACCGAAAAATAATGAAACCATTAACTTGTGAATTGACTTAGACTTATTGAACATTGACCCAACAAGATAATGACACTGAAGATTACAGCAATGCATCAGAAACTGCTGAAGAGGATTCATGTCCACACAATATCTTATTGAAAATAATTTATCAAAAAAAATATCTTATTTAAAATAAACATAATGAGAGATTTTAAGTAGAAAATTCAACCAAAGACAACTTGAGAGCACACTTTTCTATCCATGAATCCAATTACATCAACTAATAGAAAGGAGAAGGTGATAGAAAAGTTTGTTATCTTTCTGTTATCTCAACGTTTACAATGTACAAAAGTTCCTATATATACAATCTACTAAACCGAGAATTAAAACGCTAATCTAATTAAGATTATAACTGAACCAATATAAACTACTATCTAATAGCCTCCCTCAAGATGGAGGTGAAGGTGCATACAAGTCACTAAGACCCATCTTGGATATGAGCTCCCGGAACGGAGCCGGATAAAGAGCCTTTGTCAAGACGTCTGCCAATTGATGTTTAATTCTCACATGCATAGTCTTGATGAGTCCAGCTTCAATCCGCTCACTGATAGTATAGCCGTCAAGTTCAATATGTTTAATTCGCTCGTGATACACGGAATTATTGGCAATATGAAGTGCAGCCGTGTTATCACAATAAAGCAATGCATGCAAGGAACAAGGAACCTGCAAATCAGTCAATATCCTCTGGATCCAATCGATCTCACACGAAGTTGCAACCATCACTCGAAACTCTGCTTCAGCAGTGCTACGAGATACAGTTCGTTGTTTCTTGGCTTTCCAAGACACGTGAGAGTCGCCCAAGAACATAGTATATCCAGTGATCGAGCATCGTGTGTCAGGGCAAGAAGCCCAATCTGAATCAGCAAAGGCTTTAAGATCACCGGAACCTGATGCAGAATAGGAAACTCCTTGTCCTACAATCCCCTTCAAGTACCTAAGAACTTTATAAGCCGCCTGCAAGTGTGTATCTCTAGGTGCTGACGAAAACTGACATAAGATGGTGAGAGCATAAGCTATATCCGGTCTCGTGATAGCCAAATACATCAGTTTGCCCACTAGTTTCCGATAAGACACGTAGGATCCCGGAGAAGAGTCCCAACAGATGCAGAGAGTTTGATGGAAGGATCAATACAACCCAAGAATCCCACTTCATCCAGTAATTCCAATATGTACTTTCTCTGATTAATAGAAATTCCTTTAGCCGAGCGAGCGACTTCAAGACCAAGAAAGTAACGTAATTGACCAAGATCACGAAGTTTAAAATGAGCGGCCAAGTCAGATGTAAAACGAGCAGCTTCATACTCACTTGAACTCGCAATCATGATATCGTCCACATAGACTAAAACCGCCAAATAACCACTACTCTGACTTCAGATAAACAGAGTATGATCACCTGTGGATATATGGAATCCCATAGCCAGAAGAGTAGATGAGAGCTTAAGGTACCATTGCCTAGACGCCTGTTTAAGGTCGTACAAGGATTTATGCAACTTGCAAACAACATTATCTGAGAAGCTCTTTCCTTTCAATTCAGTATATCCGGGAGGTACCTTCATGAATATCTCTTCATCTAACTCTCTGTTCATAAAGGCATTAGAGATGTCCAATTGAGCCAGAAACCAACCCTTCTGAGCAGCCATTGCAATCAGAATCCGAACAGTTGATAACTTCGCTACTGGAGAAAAAGTATCTGTATAATCCACCCCTTCTTTCTGTGTAAATCCCTGAGCCACTAAGTGAGCCTTATAACGCTCAAGGTCACCTGTGGATAAGTATTTAACAGTGAACAACCATTTGCAACCAATGGCAATTTTACCTTCAGGAAGTTCACAAATACTCCAAGTCTGAGTCCGTTCAAGAGCATCAATCTCCTCACCCATCACATTACACCACAACCGATCTTGCTTAGCCTCCAAATATTTCTTTGGTTGTTTGATTTTGGTAATTGCATTAATGAAAGCTCGAAATGGTTCAGATAAGTATGAGTAAGATATATAGTTTGCCATAGGATACAGAGAAGTAGGAGTAATAGTATTATAACAATGATAGTCCTGCAAATGTGAAGGAGGTTTCTTTTGTCTGTGAGGCTTCGGTCCAGATGGAAGCAAAGCCTCAGAAGAAGACACATTATGATGATCATGTGTTTCATAAGGATTATCCAGAAGGGATGACATATCCATGGAAGCAGGAGAAGGAACATGAGGAAAGAAATTCTTAACACCATCAGAGATATTTGATGATGAAAAAGGGAAAATATCCTCATGAAAAAGAACATGCCTGGAAATCGAAATGGAGTGTGTCTCTATATCTAATAGCTTATAACCCTTGTAACAAGTTGGATATCCTAGGAAGGCACAAGCCTTTGCTCTAGGATCAAATTTACTACGGTTCTTAGGGGAGGTTGAACTATAGCAAAGGCAGCCAAAGGTTGTTAAGGAGGTATAGTCTGGGGCTCTTAACGTGAGTCTTTCAAAAGGAGTAAGGTTATCTATGACTGGAGAAGGTAATCTATTAATCAAAAACACAGCCGTAAGAACACAATCACCCCAGTAATCCAAAGGAACATTAGACTGAAATAATAAGGCTCTAGCTACATTCAATATGTGATGATGCTTTCTCTCAACAACAGAGTTTTGTTCAGGTGTTTCAGGACAAGAGTGGAAAGCTTTAATGCCTTTTGATGCATAAAATTCATGAAATTTAAGTTCCATTGCATTGTCAGACCTAACAGCTTGAACTCTAGTCTTATATTGATTCTCTACCAGTTGAATAAAATCAGGGAAAACATGGATTACATCAGACTTAGCACGAAGCAAATATATCCAAATAGCACGGCTATAATCATCAACAATAGTCAAGAAATATTTGAAACCATCAACAGTAGGTATAGCAAACGGACCCCAAGTGTCAATATGAAGCAACACAAAAGAACTAGTGCACATATTCTAACGAGGTTTAAAATGCAAGTGTTTCTGCTTAGACAAATGACAAACATGACAAGCAGCACAAGTATATTTGCATAAAATCCTTTTGTTCAAGTTAAAAACATTAGACAAATTGTTGATTTTGTTATAAGAAGGATGCCCTAAGCGTCTATGCCAAGCGAGATGATCAGGCTTAAAATCCGAATGAACATAATGAATACCTGGAATATAAACCAATTCATGTTTAACAGACTCATCCAGAATATATAGGTTGGCCACACGACTACCTCGACCAATCATCAACTCCAGAGTAATTCCCTGAATGACACAAGTATCAATAGTGAAACTAACTTCACAATTTAGACTTTTGGCTAACACACTAAAACTGAGAAGATTGAACTTAAACTCAGGGAAAAACAAAACATCATGAAGTAAGAGAGCATCATACAATCGAATGGTTCATATGCCTTTTATAGTTACGACACATCCGTTGGGAAGGGTCACAAAGGTTTGAGCTAAGGGTTTATAATCCGTCAACATGTCTCTATAATGACAAACGTGGTGAGTAGCCCCTGAATCTATAACCGAAGCTCTAAGAGACACATGCAGTTTCAGAGATATAGAAGAGGCAAGCATGTCATAGTAAGAGCTATGATGAAGAGTGATTAAGTCACGAGGACAATTACCTGAGATTTGAGATATCACAGGTAATAGAGCAGAAGTAGAGGTGGACGCAATTTCCTGTGGTGATGTAACGCTCGTGGTGTGAAGTTGAGTGCTCAAGTACGAAATCATGGCTTGAAGTTGATATGTAGTCAAGTTGTCACAGTTTTTCTCAATGGACATATCTGTACGTGGCTGGTTTATCTCACCGGTTGAAGCAAGATTAGTGTTCCCTATCACTGTAGGTTTCTTCTACTTTAACATACCCGAAGGATATCCATGCTTTTTATAGAACTTATCAGCTGTATGTCCAAGCCTCGAGCAATATGAACATTTTGGCTTTTGGTAACTGCCCTGAGAAAGAAACACTTGACTGCCATCTGTTTGCGAAGAAGCTTGAATATTGAAAGCACTAGGACCTGGAGAAGTTCTCTGAGATTGACTCATTGTCCTTTGACTTTGATCTTGATCGAGTATATTGTATATCTCAGTCAACTGAGGCCTAGGTTTCATATTCAGTATCTGACCTCTGATGTTAGTAAACTCTTCATTCAATACCATAAGAAATTGGATAATGCGACTTGTTTCAGCATCCTCCAAAAGCTCCTTAACATGATCACAATCACAACGCTTAGCATAGTGAGTTTTTGTGTTCGAGAGTTGCTCCCATAAGGTCTTCTTCTTCGTATAGTAAGTATATAGATCTAGAGTTCCTTGTTTCAGGTTTGCAATAGACTGTTCAATCTGATACTTCCTTGGCAAATTGCTTATCCTGAAACGTGAAAACAGATCCTTCCACATCTCTTCAACATCTTCGTAATATAGAATATTATCATAGATTTCTTGATTAACCACATTCATCATCCACACCTTCACCATACTGTTGCATCTATTCCAAATTCTAAACATCGGATCATCAATTTCAGGTCTACAGAACGATCCATCGACAAATCCTAGTTTATTTTTGGCATCTAAACTAATACGCGTTGCAATGTACCAGTTGTTGTAGTTCGAACCATCTAATATCTGAGTAACAATATTCAAACCAGGATGATTCACAGCATGCAGAAAACGGACTATGAACATTATCAAACGATTCCATTCCTGCAAAGATAGATCCGGAGATACCTCTATTCACTGTGCTTAGCGGAGTTCGCACAAGATTAGTTTCCGAATCATCAACAGGAGAGGGTTCAGTCCTTTTCTTCATATTCGATATTTCAGATTCACTTGATATTTCACTAGATCAAAGTTTCTTGCCTTGTTTCACCATCGATAGCTTCTGATTCAACTGATTTGAACTAAGAACTAACACTTAGCTGAGATAGATTCCGATAATGGAAAATGAAGCGTCGTTAACACAGAAGGAACAAATCAGGTTCAGGAAAACAAAGAAACGAGGAGAAATTCAGCAAAGGAAGAAGAATTCGAGCTCAAATCAGAGTAAATTGAGCAGAAATATGCTCTGATACCATAATAGAAAGGAGAAGATAATAGAAACGTTTGTTCTCTTACTGTTTTCTCAACGTTTACAATGTACAAAAGTTCCTATATATACAATCTGCTAAACCGAGAACTAAACCGCTAATCTAAGTAAGAAACAACTGAACCAATATAAACCACTATCTAATATCAACCAATCCCAAAACTGAACTACACTGTTGGTTACAGAAATAATCACAAGAAAAAAACGGCTTAATCCAAGTGTTAGATCAGTTTAAACACAAGCAAAAATATTGATGTCGGTATGAACCAAAAGCATAAACGAGATTGCTTAGAGTAAATACTCAAAATGTAAGGGTTAAAATGTAAATGTTGGGGTTTAGTTATAAATGGGCGAAAAACGACTTCGCGAGACGAGAGCTGAGGTTTGAACAAGCAAGTACGAATAAGCGAGATGCGTAAGTAAAAGCTGAAAGTAAGAAGGCAGAGGTTCCCGCTGAAGGGGAGCCGAGCTGGTCGGCGTTTTATACCAATAATCGACTGCGAGGTCGCGAGCTACGTCCAGCGTCTAGCCAAGCCCGGATCGCGGGATCAGATTACAAGCGAGGTCGGATACGAGCCTAGAATTACACACTCTAAAGTCTAAACTCTCTTTCTACTATGGCGAGCTCACTCGTCCTTTTTCCCCCTTTTGGCGTCTAACATTGTTCCTTATTTATAGGGAACCATATCCTGTTTGTTGTCAGACTTTTAAACCGGAAGTTTTGGCGTGATCCCTACGCGTGCTTAATGGGCTCCTTCTTCTTTGGGCCTGCCGAACTTCATTTCTGTTTGGTTCTCGTGTTTGGAGATGGGCCGATTCGGATCTTGGGCCGGTCTTTGATCTAGTACAAACCAGGTACCAACAGTAAGCCCCCCTATCTTTATGTCCGACGTATCAAGGCCGCGCTTCTTGGGCCGATTGGGCGGACTTTTTAGAAGAGGCTTGATAGTTTATGCTGGGCCTTTTAGGCTAGGTCGAGATTCGTATTGTCGCCTCTCTGGTTCCCTACTATTATCTCGATTATCCCCCTAGCCTTATAGAGTTACATTTGTCAGAAACTTAAGTGTTTAGACGTCTTTTCAGTTTGGCGGTTCTCTCATCTCTTAAGTTCATATGTCCCTTTAACTCCTCGATCTTCTTTTGGTTTTTTCGGCACTTGTGCCTTTTGTGAATCGTCTGTTTGTCTGTTGGGTTTTTGTACTATGTTTCTTTCTTTGAATGAAACTCTCCTTTCTTGATACGACATCTCGATTCGTGTTTTCCTTAATTTTCCGCGCTCTTTGCACCGTGAACTTTTATTGTTCATCTATAGAACGAACCTAATTAGTTTAGGACGAAATTTGGTTAGTACCTTCGTCTTACTTTTCGATCAACTTGATCTGCTTCCTGTTTAAGGGTCGACATTGCTTATGGTTTGTTTGGGGAAGGCGTTGTTATCTATATTGGGTGTGCGAGCCCTTGTTACTTTGCAGGGTTGCGAAAGTTATCCCTAATTATGGGACGAGGTGTTCTGCTCCCTGAAATCTGGCTGAGACTATCAGATGCTCGTCTTGACGAGAGGTCTTTTGTTAGGGCCTTGTATTTTTTTTTTTAAATGATCGAACCACAGTTTGGGGTTGTTTCCTTGCTCAGTCTTTCTCTGGCTAGATTTCTCGTGAGGCGCCACTTGTCCTTGATTTTTTTAATCTTTTTCGAGGTTTTACTCGACCTCTGCTTTTGGTAATGCATGGCTCTACTCGACCACGACTTTCTTATGCGAGACTTACCGATGCTCGACTTTTTGTTTATGCAAGGCTTACCTATGCTCGGCTTACAATGGATCTTTAGTATGGAGATCAACGAGGCTTATCTATGCTCGGCTTACTATATCTCGAGTGACTATCAGATATAACCAATGTTTTTTCCAAGGCATTAATGTGGGGTATACTCACGCTCCCATCTTCTAAGGTGTGGGTTATTTCACCACAACACCCATGCGGAGCGCGCAAATTCATCGCCTGGCCAGGACGACGACTCGAGGAATGCGAGTTTTATGAATACTTAGATTTGTTGTTCCGATTAAGTGAGTCTTTTTCAGAGCTCTTTCTTAATCGGTGTGAGGTGCTGCTTGACCTCGACTTTATGCGAGATGCTACTTGATCTCGGCTTTTGGCTCTTTGCCTTTTTGGGTGAGTCCGTTAGGAGCTCGACCTTGAATTAGATCGCCTTGAGACCTTGCTTAGTCTCGATCTGACTACAAGGCAGTACTCAGCCTTAGTTTGGATTCATGTGGGGTGCTACTCAGCCTCGGCTTTGTATTCTCGCGACACTACTTGGTCTCGACTTGATGTTCTCGCTAGGCATGATAAATAAGTTCTTTACCCCAACCCTCCTATGGATTAGAAGAGTGGAGTAAAGATTTGTCTATTGTGTGGTGATATGAATATGATGGTGGGTGAAGAATGTCGAACTTAATCGAGAGTTTACTAGATCAATCAATCATATAGAGAGTTCAGCCATTCTAAGCAAATCAAGAATCGAAGCTGTCACTCAACTATCCTAAATGACATGCAAGAACGACAGAACAAAACTTAGAACATAAATGGAAATCCTAAGCAAATGGACATAAATAGTTGACTTAGGTAATTAAGTGCAAGAACATGGTGCTCAATACTAACATCAGAATGCAAGACTTAAGTCAGGGAATATCAAATATAAATCAGTCCATTCTCGTGGCAAAAATTCCTATTCTAAACAAGATCTACACAATCTCTTGGCCATATTCAATATTCAGAAAGCATTAAGAACAATTCTTTTTATATTTGAGCATTAGCATGCTAATTAATTCCTAAATAACCCTAAAATACTCTCATGAATAGGAATTAATTAGCATGTCAATGCTCAGATCTAGCAAACTAACAACACTCTCATGTCTGATAAGAAGCAATTAAATCTACAACAAAGTGATCAATTCCATTTTAGCATTAAGAACACAAAGGCATGAAAAACATGGAAGGATTAAAACCTAAACACCAATATCTATTCCCTGATCACCCAATCTCATCAATCCATTTACTTAGAAAAGAGATCTACTCACAAATCATCTCTAAACACACAAAATCCCATAAGGGATTCATGCTTTAGCATGATCAAAACTTGAAATCAAAAGCTTAAAAACAAAGAAATAAATAAGATGATAAAAGAAACTTCGAACTTTCATTCAAATCCAACTTAGATCAAAACATAGCATTGTTTCTCAAGATCTTTCACAAAAGTAGCAAATGAGACAAAAAGAAAACTAAACTTAAGAGAAATTAAGAGGCCTTAAATAGTGGTTCCAAAAGAGGTAAAAACGACTGGTCAACTCTGAAATCTCGTCTTTCACTTTTTTGTTTTGCCTTGGATCGACCAACGCTCCCTGATCCTCCCCATCGATCCATAAAAATGCAACCTTTGGTGATCTGGATCGACTAAGTCTGGTCGATCCTCTCCGTTGATCCGGAAAGTTTGGATCTTTAGACGTCTGTCTGGGTCGATCCTCTCCGTCGATCCAAGATTGGATTTTTACTTTTTTGGCTAGATCAACCAAGTCTGCTCGATCCAGTTGGTCGAACTTGGTCAATCTCTGTTGTGTTGAGTTTTCTGCATTTTGTTCCTTTTATGTCATTTTTGACCCGAAACGATCCCGATTCTCGTCTTAGTTCTCTCCGATCACGTGAGATGCAAAACATACACAAATGCAATCTTAAAAGACTCTAAATGCAACTTAAACTATACTAAATGATCACGAAAGACGATCAAAATCCGGATAAAAACCATGCATATCAAGGCACTACTCGGCCCCGACTTTTTAATTGAGTTTCGCGGCAACTTCATTTATTATTTATATAAATAGCTAGCTATGCCCCTGATTTCACATGAGAAAGGAGGCTTATTATGTACCCCTTGATAAGGGGATCAAGGCATATATAGTTCGTCTTATGTACTTCAAGTACTTAGCCCGGTAGGGGCGAGTACTTTTTTTTTATAAACAACGAGTTGAAGAAAAGAGATCTGCTCTTCGCGATTTCCTTTAGTAATGGTACGTTCTCAGGTTTTCCGAGTTCCATGCTCTTGGAACAGCTTTGACGTATGTCGTGGCGAGTTTGTAGACGCCTGGCCTGACTATCCTGGTGACCAAGTACGATTCTTCCCAGTGTACTCCTAGTTTTCATGCCTTCTCTTCGGCGGCGTTCTCAAATATTTTTCTTAACATGAGGTCTCCTACTTCAATATTGCGCCCCTTTACTCTTTTGTTGTAATAGCGGTCGGCGGATTGTTGGTAGTTCTGTAATCTTTGGATAGCTTGGTTGCGCTGTTCCTCGACCAAGTCTAGGTTTTCGATAAGTTGAGTTTCTCGTTGACCGTCAAGGTCATTCTTCGAAGGTTATCGACATTGACCTCCGCTGAGGCCATTGCTTCTAGGCCCTGGGAGAGGGAGAACGCGTTCGACCTGTGCCAGTTCGCGGCGATGTTCGGTGCGACCAGAGCACTTCGTTGAGCTCTTCTTTCCATTTCCCTTTCTTGCTGTCTAAGCGTTTCTTCAGACCGTCGATGATGGTTTTATTGGTTGCTTCGGCTTGTCTTTTTCCCTGTGGGTAACTTGGCGTTAACTTGTTTAGCCTAATCTTCCACCGTCCGCAAAAGTTCTTGAATTTTACCAAGATGAACTGCGATCTGTTTTCTGGCACGATCTCGTACGACAATCCGTGTCTACAAATGATGTTTCTCCAGACAAAGCTTACTACGCATGTTTCTTTGATGTTGGCATATGGTTCTGCCTCTACCCACTTTGAAAAATAGTCGGTCATGATAAGCATGAATCTCTTTTGCTTTGAATTTGGCAAGGGGCCGACTATATACATTGCCCACTTCATAAACGGGTAGGGCTGGGTAATCGTAGTATCTCTGAGGGTAAGTTTATCATCGGCGCGTGGCGCTGGCACTTCTCGCATTGGGCTGCATATGCAACACAGTCTTTCAGCAGTGTTGGCCAGTAATGACCCTGCCATTTTACTCTGAGCGATAATGCTCGTCCTCCGGAGTGATTGCCTCTAGCTCCCTCGTGGGTTTCTTCAATCACTCGATCTATTTCTTCGCAGCTAATGCATTTTAGAAGGATCTCAGATGCGTTCCATCGGAATAACTTCTCGTGGATGAGTGTATATCGAGCTCTTCTGGCTCTGAATATTCTTGCCTCCTGATGTGTCTGGTTTTTAGGGGTTTTTAGTCTCATATTCTTATGGGATTTTAATCCCCTTTTGAGTTATTAATGTGCTTTTGGAGTGTTTTCATCTCCTTTCAGGGTTTCACAGGTCTGAAGAAGGTATCTGGTAATAAAAGCCATTTTGGGATATTTAGAGTTGCATAATTATGTAGAAGCTTCAGAAGTTTGATAATAGATGGAAGGCTTCCCGATATTAGATTGAGGTGNAGGCTTCCCGATATTGGATTGAGGTGAATTTTGGACACGAGATAGGCACATGAGTATCATTCTTTTGGTGGTGGTTTGAAGTCTTTCTGAGCACCGGTTTAAGAGTTAAACTGATTTTACTGAAGTCATGTCAATCTAGCGCGCAGAAGATGAACGTGCAGGAATTCAGTATCCAGGAAGTTAGGTTCGACC
>OVAU01003321.1:0-11222 GCA_900406315.1 Biscutella laevigata subsp. laevigata
AGGAAAGCATGATAGGTTTAGATAGGGGGATCACCTTTGCTCAGTAATAATGGCGGATGGGGATATTGTTTGGATGATAAGACGAGTAGTTATGCTAAGTTGAAAACGCTCTCATTTACGACTTTTGGTTGCAGATAGTTCTTGTTTTTCAAACCTTAACCCCTGCTTAGAATTTGTTTTACTTGAGGGAAAGCAAGGGATAAGTTTGGTGGAGTTGAACTCGGTTTTCTTTCGTCTTTTCATTAGTTTAGGATGCATTTAGAGTCCTTTAGGTTGCATTTTGCATGTATATGACTTTCCAGGTGCAGAGTTGGAGTTACACAAAGATTGGACCAAAGGGGAGCAGAAAGGAGCAAAACAGCCTAAGTCTCGGATACGGAGGAGTTACGTCGGTCAGATGGACTGGTCCACATACCGGTGCTGTACACATAAGAAGCTTGTGGATGAAACAAATCGTTCACCCCCAAACCGATCTAGCAAGCAATCTAAATCAACAGGGAACTTACACCGGCCAAGACCCACCGATCCAAATTGGCAGGAAACTTACACCGGTCAAGACCCTCCAATCCAGAGACCGATATAGTTCTAGACATCTGACGGAAGAAGCATATCGGTAAAGGGTATCCGTCAGACTGACCAATACCTATCCCGCGTTTTAGGTTTTAATAAGTTTTCTTTGTAATTTTGAGCTTAATATATAAAGGGAGCTCAATAACTAAAACCTTAAGCAATTTTTTTTAACCTAGTTTTTTCTTTAGGTTGAGTTTATCTTTTGAGATTTTTGTTAAGAGATTTTGGTACTTTCTATTGCAATTCCCTTTTCCTTTGATTTTTGTATATTTGCTTTGTTTATTGCTTTGATTACATGTATCTCTTAGCCTTAATCCTTACACAAACCATGTCTATAAACTCCCAAAGTGTGCTAGATATGGGTTGTGAGTAGTTCCATATAGCTTAAGGATTAGGGTTAGGAATGAGTTTCTATGATTGCTAGAATAGTTTAGTACTGAAAAACAATTGTCTTCTTCAATTTCATGATCCCAATGCTATAATAGGAGTAGCTAACCTAGACGAGATCTTAGAAATATTTCTGTCGGGAAGGTGTTTGATTTAATTCCTGAACTATGAAATTTGTTGTCTGTAGATCTTATTCAAATGATTGTTTTAAGACTATAGGTTATTGCATGGAACTGTGTGCTATGCTTCATGATTGTGTCTTTGTTTCAAGGGATTGTTTAGATTGCATGATTATGAAAGGGTTTCTACCACGGGAGTGGATTAATTTACCTCATAAATTCCTAGACATAAGACCAGCAAAAGTGTGTGAATGGAACCAATTATTAGCATGAAAAGAACTGCCCATTTCGATGCCCTGATCCATGAGTTATCTTTTATTATCTTAATATTTTTGTTTTGCTTTCATTTCTAGGATTATTAGTGACACAATTTTCCTATTCAATCAACTTAGACTTAGCAAAACCCATCACACAACTAGTGTGTTGTCTCATCCTGAGTTGGTTCGACAAAACCTGAATCACCCGATACTTACCACCTTACTAAATTGATAGGATAGAACCGCAAAATTATAGCTTATCATTACCCCGAGAGATTGTCCAGAGTGTTAATGAGGAGGTCGAGCAACGACTTTCTCTAATGCTCCCTGAAGTTGCGGAACACGAGTCAGTCTCCTCTAACAAACTGATAATAGATTATTTCTCTATCCCACTATAGGTTAATAGGAAGAGAGGTCTTTT
This sequence comes from Biscutella laevigata subsp. laevigata, assembly GCA_900406315.1. Taxonomy (NCBI): domain Eukaryota; kingdom Viridiplantae; phylum Streptophyta; class Magnoliopsida; order Brassicales; family Brassicaceae; genus Biscutella; species Biscutella laevigata. The sequence goes on from OVAU01003321.1 coordinate 1,755, forward strand.
GTCAAATGTAATGTAGTGGTAAGTGGATATCGAACCATAATCGAGGGTTCATTACTCACTAATTTTATGTAGAGGATGAGCTAAGTCTAGGTGCAATCACAAAAGGTGAACGAGTACGATTTAACTAAATTATAAGACAGAACTAATCGAATAGGTATAGGTAATTGACTCGGGTGATCAAGCTCAGGTTTATGCTACTCAGTTCTATCATTCAATGCTAATCCTTAGTCTAAAAGCTATCCAAATTAGGCTAATCCAATCCCTTGGTAAAGGCCCCTTTATAAATCATGCAAATGAACAATCCCTTGACTAATCACATGATCAACAACCATTTAGCTCTACTCTATACAACTACTAAACAACCCTAGCACAATCCCTTGGTTAGACCTCATTTAGCACTTAATTGATTCATTCATATTTTTCATCAAACACCTTCCATAGCATTAAAACACCAATCAATTGAAGATATTGATAATCTAAGTCCCAAGCAACATAATCAAACACTTCATCACTCTAATCTACCTAACCCATTCACTTAGTAAGAGGACTACTCACTAATCAAAGTTTCAACACAAAATCCCAAGAGAGATTCATGTTTAACCACGATGAACTCAAGCAAGAAAAAGAAAATAAAGATGGGATTGTAAATATTAAACCAAGATCTTACAAGATTCTTCAAGAGATTAAGGAAAATAAGAGAGAGCTCTAGAGAGTAAACATAAAAACCAACATACTAAAAATAAGGTTTTTGGTCATATTTATAGTCTTTTCTAAACCAAGCTAAAAATCTCATGGTTCGCTAAGTCTGGAGAGATGATACCGGTCAACCTGACCAGTATTATGTGATTGCTTGACCAGTACTTCCTCTAAGGGCTCGACGTATCAATGATACCGGTCGTTGTGACAGGTATGCTTGCCACCGGGATAACGCTCCTGTTTTCCAACACATGTCATAGTACCGGTGTTGCCTCGTGACCGGTATGCTGCTCCTGGAAGTGTCTGGTAGTTGTCACCGGTCATGGTACCAGCGATGTCCTGACCGGTATGGGTGTAGACGACTATGCATCCTTCAGACATTGTGACCGGTATGGCTTGGCCGGTGCAACCTCCATGAATGTGTCTTATGTCCTTAAGTCCCAAAAACACTCCAAAACGCTTCATGTATCCGCTTTTCGTCCAAAGCTCAGTGTAAACATGAAATATGATTATGCAATGAAAATGCGACCTAAACAACTCTATATGCAACTTAAACTAATGCAAAATGAATGAGAATGAACACTTAAAACGACTAAAAACACAACACTTTGCACACTTTCCCTGGATGTTATATGAAAGATTGTGAATTGATTGATATTATTGTTGATGAATATGTAATTTATAGATACAACAATTGTAGCATTCAAAGAGACGGTCAAAGAGAATAAGTGAAGAAAACGAAGATACAAAGAATGGAGAAGGAAACAAAGAAGTGAGTCAAAGTGAAGAAGAAGAAGATACAAAGAATGAGAAGGAAACAAAGAGGTGAGTCAAAGAGCAATAACTCAACTAATATCCTCCCTCAAGATGGACGCCGGTTTGAAAGTCCAATCTTGTCAACAAGAGAAGTGCAGCGACCACGCAGAAGAGTCTTAGTGAGAGCATCAACAAGTTGATCGATAGAGTCAATGTGAGAGACTCCTAGTTCTTTGGCCTGAACAAGTTCACGAAGTGATAATCAAGCGCAAGATGCTTCATACGAGAGTGAAAAATCGGATTGACGGATAAGTAGGTAGCTCCAGTGTTGTCACAGTAGATAGTCGTGTGGATTACAAAGGAATTTGAAGATCTTTCATTAGAGAAACAAGCCATTTAACTTCAAAATCAGCTTCAGTTATAGCCCTATATTCAACCTCAGTGGAAGATCAAGCAACACGGCATTGCTTCTTAGAATATCAGGAAATAAGTTGTTTACCAAGATAGACAATGTAAGCACCTGTGGAAGAATAATCACCACGATTATCTGCCCAATCAACATTAGAGTAAGCATGAAGGGAGAGTGGAGAAGAATAATCCCTTTTTGCAGTTCCCACAAGATAAGGAAGAACTCTTTTGACAGCTTCCCAATGCAAGGTTGTGGGACTATGCATAAATTGCGTCAAACGATTGACAACAAAGGCAATGTCAGAGCGTGTAAGACCAAGATACTGCAAGCTTCCAACAGTTGCTCGATATTCAGTAGGATCAAGTAGAACATTACTAGAGGAGAGAGATAGTGACACAGAGGAATTCATAGGCGTTGGAAAGGGTTTAACATCAGCCATGTTAGTGCGCTGAAGAAGTTTTTCCATGTACTTCGTTTGGGTTAAAGATAATCCAGCGGTACTGCGATGAACCTCCATCCCTAAGAAATGTGAGAACTCACCAAGATTTGTAAAAGAGAATTTGACAGCGAGAAGAGACGTGACACGACGAACTTCTTATGTGGCATTCCATGTGATAATAATATCATCAACATAAAACAGCATTTAGACTAGAGAGGTACCCTTGTGAAGAAGAAAGAGTGATTCATCGGCAATAGATTTGATGAAGCCAATGCTGATAAGAAAATCTTTAAGAGTGGTGTACCAACCACGTGGTGCTTGTTTAAGGCCATAAATTGCTTTCTTGAGCCGACACACGTGATTGGGATTATCCTTATCAACGAACCAGGAGGTTGGAGAATATACACTTCTTCAGACAGAGGTCCTTGAAGAAAAGCATTGTTAACATCAAGCTGCTTTAATGACCAATTCTTTGCAACAGCTGCTCCTAGAACAAGGCGAATGGTTGCATGTTTTATCACCATACTCAATGTGTCATGAAAATCCACTCCACGCCGTTGATGAAATCCGTTAGCGACAAGCCGAGATTTATAAATATCAATAGAACCATTGGGTAAACGTTTAATCTGAAAACCAATTTAGAGCCAACAATATTTTTTGCTAACGATCGATCAACAAGATCAAACATTCCATTGCGAGTAATGTCATCAAACTTTGAACTCATGGATTTGCGCCATTCTGCATGTTTGAGAGCATGAGTATGAGAGATTGGTTCTACCTTTTGTAGTAAAGCGGAAAGGCCATATCTAGGATTTGGCTTCCTGATCTTATTTTTGGCACAAGTTACCATGGAGTGAGAGTTGGTTGATGCATGAATAATAACAGTTGTCTTCTGGGTGCCAACAAGATTGTCATGCGATGTGTCTTGAACAAGATCCATAGCAGGTGAAGGATCATGAAAGAGCTTAAACAGATGTGAGTGGTTGGGGAAAAACAGAGACATTTGTTGCAGTAGAAGTATCAGAAGGTAGAAAATTTGAAGTGGATGAATTATATGAAGTGAGAAGTAAGGAGAACGAAAAAACCGATTCATAAAACTCCACATGACGAGAGACATATAGCCAAGAGGAAGCAACAACAAGGCAGAGAAATGCACTTTAGGTGAGAGAATATCCTAAGAAGACACAAGGCGTTGATTTGGGGCTGAACTTGTTGTTCCCAAAAGGTTGGATCCATGGATAGCATATGCAGCCAAAGGTGTGTAGGTTGGAGTAGTTCGGCTCGATTTGTAGCAATTCTTGAAAGGGAGAAGAACTCGCCAATATTTGTGTGGTGAGATGATTGATCAAATAGTCAGGTGCTGCAAAGGAATATGTCCAATAGGTGTTGGGGATGCTAGCATGTGAAAGAAGAGCATGTCCGATCTCCACGATATGACGATGTCTCCGTTTAGCCATGCCATTGTGCTCCGGTGTATGTGGAGGGGTTGTCATATGCGAGGCACCATTGTTTGAGAGATATACCTTGAGAACTAAAGAGAGGAAAGACTTGAGAACCCGAGACTTTGTTTTAAGAGGATAAATCCAAACATATCTTGTAAAATGATCTACGAAAAAAACATAGTATTTGAAACCATCAACAGAAAGAACAAGTGATGTCCACACATTAGAGAAAATAATATCAAGTGGACCATTAGATGAAATAGATGAAACAGAAAATGGAAGTTTATGACTTTTATTACTTGAACAAGAGTTGCAAATCAAAGAAGGTGATATTGAGGAAGACAAAGGTAAAGAAAACTTGGAGATCATATGAGAGTTGGGATGGTCCAAACAAGAGTGCCACCCAGAAAAGGTAGTTTTGGAACATGAAAAAGCAGAGATAGTGTTTGAAGAAGTGATCGGCCAGTCATACACTCCATCATTGGCCTTGCCATTGAGAAGTGTTGTCCCCGTGTTGAAATCCCTCAACTGAAAATTGGATGGGTAAAGTTGAACCATTACATTGTTAGTCTTGCAAAGTTTGTTGACCGAAATAAGATTATTTTTCATTGAAGGAACACATAAAACATCTTGAAGATAGAGATCACGAGAGTGTAACAGTAAGGAAGTAGAACTAGTGTGAGTGATTGGGAAGGCAACGCCATTGCCGATCATCACATTTTCATTACCCTGATATGGATAATGGAGAGATAGGTTGTTGAGATCACTAGCAATGTGGTGAGATGCACCACTATCAAGTAGCCATGGAGACGGATCACGGGAGCTTGTAGTAGTGTGATGAGCCCGATGCTGCCATTGAGGTGGTGGAACAGGAGCAAACCCTGGTGGTGGACCATGAAGTTGAGATATTGGTGGTGTAGAAAATTGTGTTGGATAAGAGATGGATTGGTATTGTGGGATACGACGAGCACTGTGTCCTTGTATTCCACATATTTGGCATTTGCCAAGGTAAGCTCTCAGAGAACAAAAACCACCTTGAGCAGGAGAGTAATTGCCACGAGGAGCAGATGAACCACCACGAGAGTATGATCTTTGTGGTTGTTGTCAGAACTGGGTTGAATTCGCAGTGATAAGAATAGAGGAGCCATCAATTTCAGTAGTGGTGTTAAGAGTATTTTCACGGTTGATTAGTTTCTCGTGGAGCTCATCAATGGTAATTGGAACATTGCGTCCATTCACCATGTCGAAAATAGCACGATAGTCATCATCAAGACCATCAATTATTATCCAAGAGATCTTCATGATCAAGAGGAGATCCAAGTAAAGCTAACTGGTCAAACTTGTCAATGATCTCATGCATGAAATCATTGACAGATTTGTTGCCTTTGTTGCTGCGCGTAAGTTGATGTTGATGTTTTAGTTGCTTGATGTGGCCTCTGGATGTTTGCCCATAAGTGCGAGTGAGACTCTGCCATAACTCACGAGAAGTAGTGGCCCTTGCAACAATTGGTTGAATAAATAAGAAGAGAGAGCCGAGTAGAGAGCTGTAAAGCATCTTGTCTTGTGTTTTCCAAGAAACAAAGTTAAGATTTGGTTGGGATCTTCCACGTGCGGTGACACTAGTTTTTGGTGGCTTTTGATATTCATTGGCGATGAAAAAATGAAGATCGTGTTATTCAAGAAGAGCACTGATTTGGAGACTCCATGTGATGAAATTGGTTGCCGTAAGTTTGGTGATGTTTGCACATGTTGATCGATATCAATGTACTTTTTGGGTCAGAAATGTTAAAAATATGGGAAGAAGAAGAGATCCAGAAAAGAGTACATAAAAAGAAAGATTTTGAGAAGTTGGATCAGAGGTGCTCTGATACCATGTAGAGATTGTGAATTGATATGATATTATTGTTGATGAATGTGTAATTTATATATACAACAATTGTAGAATTCTAAGAGACAGGCAAAGAGAATAAGTGAAGAAAAAGGAAGATACAAATAATGGAGAAGGAAAGGAAGAGGTGAGTCAAAGTGAAGAAGAAGAACATACAAAGAATGAGAAAGAAAGAAGAGGTCGAGACACTCTGCGAGAAACTCCGTGCCAGGAATGAGTTTTATGACAACTACTTCCGATCAAAGTTCCCAGGTTTTAACCCCCTGATGACTCTGATCATTCTATTCGAATTTAGTTTAGTTTCGTTTTAATTCTCATTTATTTCTCGTACATTTATGAGAGTACTTGTAGTTCAGTTTTAATATTTTAAAAACAATTTATTTTCAGTTTTATTTATTTAATTATAATTTCATAATTTCGTTTTTCAACAAATTTACACATTTTATGAATAAATACGTTATTTCTAACGAGTATGATCCGTCAATATCCGTCATAAAATTCTTGTTGAATACCGTCATTATCCGTAAAAAATGAAACCTTCATAATCTGTCAGAAACATAATTCTTCAAAATCTGTCATAAATTTGTCCGTCATAAATATAGCCGTCAAAATCCGTCAAAACCTTCTCCGTCAAAAACCGTAAAAAACAGTTCCATCATAATCTGTAAAAACATTTTTTCGTAAAAAAACATAAAAAACGATTCTGCTTAATCCGTCAAAACATTTTCTGTAAAAAACCATCAAAAAGTTCTGTCATTATCCGTCAAAAACTGGTCTGTCATAATCCGTCAAAATGTATCTGTCATAAACTTTCAAAATTTCCAACGGATAAAGCCCATCATAGGTCGTCAAAGTTCCTGACGGGTTTTGGTCCGTCATAATCCGTCAAAAAGTTTTGATGTATTTTTACTGACCTTAGATTTCTGGCGATCCAAAATTGACGGGTTATTTTCGTAAAATCCATCAAAAGTCGAGTTTTTCTGACGGAATTTGATGGCTTTGGCTATCAAGTACACCAATGTTTTCTTGTAGTAGAAGTGACAAGCGTATAATTTCGAGAACAGCAAGATATAGAGATGTCTCTGATCATGAATATATATACTGTTTATGATCAAACTTTGTGTGGATCAGATAAATATCATTCATATGCATAAGCAACCATTTGACATTTAGAATTGATAGGATAAAATAAACCTAGATCAGCTGTTCTTTGAAGGTGGCATAAAACATGTTTGATTTCATTTCAATGTCTTCACGGGGGATGAACTAATTTTAGCAAAATATTAATTGCAACAGATATGCCAGGTCGAATGTAATTTGTAAGATACATAAGAACTGCAGTTACACTTGTATATGGTACTTCAGAACCAAATATCTTCTCATTTTCTTCATGTGGTATGAATTAGTCATTCTCAATATTGAGTGTATTTCTAACCATATGAATACAAAGTAGAGTTGCATTAACCTTATCAAAGTGCTTAAACACTATTTTGGTGTATGTGGACTTGTGTACATATATACCATTTTGACTATGCTCAATTTGAAAACCAAGATAATATTTTGCATGTCCGAAATTTGTCATCTCGAATTCTCCCTTCAAATGATTTGATGTTCACAAATCCATAAATTGTTTTCTTAATGAAAACACATGGATGTATAGGATTATTTCCATCTCATTCTTTGGTCGAATGTTCATTAAGACGATTGTATTACATGCATCCATATTGTTTTAACCGATATAATGATCTTTGCGATTTTATTGCAAATAACTCTTTGAGTTTAGAACTTACTGCGTCTAACATTTAAATCCATTTGAGATTCTAATACAAGTATCATTTTCAATGATCCATATATGTAACTTATAACAACAATAATGGGACACATTTTTAGATTCTCAATTGCTGTTTGAATTATCAGAAATCTAAACATGATTGCATCCATTGTGGGGGAATATGTTTCCTCATAATCTAATTGAATCTTTGAGAAAAACTTTGGCTACAAGACGAGCTTTATATCATTTTCTTTATTTTCGTTTTCAAAGAAAAACTCATTTATATTTGACCAGTCTCACATCTTCATGTATGAATGAAAGGTCCAAATACATTTCTTTTATTGAGTGAATCTAGTTCGACTTGTATTGTATATTTCCATCTTATCAAGTCATGTCTCTTTGAACATTCATAAACCGACTTTGGATATAGTTCATCAGTGTCCTCCTCTATCTTCTTTAACATAAGGAATGAGAAAATAACATTTATATCGTTCATATCATTTCTATTTTCTTTGATCATGCCTACATGCAATTGTTGCAACCGAAGTCAAACAAATATGTGTCATATCTCTATGTCATCTTTATTATCATAAGATTTTTTTTTGTGTAAAGCATATGGAACAACTATCATGTAAAAAATGAGTGTTACCAATGCATGAACATGTCTCAAAGATAGTGTGTTTTCCACCTTGGGTACGCCAACCGCTATAAAGACTTAAAAATTTCATAATTAGATCAATTATGGAGAGAATTTCAAGTAACAAACGACCAAGAAAAGAGAATCATTGTTCAATATGTAAACAAGTTTAACACAATCGAAGTTCATTATTGTGTTTGATAAAAAAATTTGGTTAGTTGAATTCATTGATGACATATATATGAAGTAGACTTTTGTCCTTTGGTAATAGATTTCTTTGTCATACTTGTTTAAAAGATTTATTTGACAAAAGACTAATTATTGACATATTTATTTCCAGAATAAATTTACGATTATGTCCTTACGAATTTGAACATAAAAACACCTCATCTAGGTCTAGCCACTTGAAACTTTTTACATATTTAACAAGTTTAACTCCTACAAATTTAATCAAAATCTTCCTAGATTTGATTCTACTCATTTCTAAGTGTAATCAATCATCCATAGTTAGTCTATGAATTCTACTTTGTGGAGATGAGGTTTTGAAAAAAATTGATGGATCTTACATGCTGATAATAAAAGAGGAAACAAGCTTCTAACAGCAAATAAAAATACAAGCTTTGATGATTTTGTTGTAATGGTGTATGAGATTACAAACTGGATAAATTAGTGTGTGATGTTGAATTTTCTACATGATTACAAAAAAGAAATTATTCAAACTATTACTTGACACACCTCTTGTAAATGTTAGAAATTTCAGACAGTTTAATGTGTTTATAAGGTTACTTAAATCGATCGAGTAAGACTACCTGTAGAGGTTAAATAGAAAATTGAATGTGAGTATTGAATGAGGGAGACATTCGTTTGACTGATGGTTACGACAATGATGTGTCCATATATGAAGATGATTATTGTACTATGTTTGACTATATGTGATGATTTTTATGGAAAACCATCGGTAGACGAATACTAGAGTACATATAGATTAATTGAAGGACATGAGGATGACAAGAATACAGTCAAACTTATGCATAAGCCTCGAACATATATACGCACTTAAATTGATGAAGATGGTCACTCCACATATTAAAATGGATTTAAACTCGTTGAACATAGTTTTTGGGCAGTGTATTAATAAATATGCTTTAGTCACAAGATATATGATTCTATAAGTTATACTTCATTTTGATTTTGATGTTGATAGCTCAACGGCAAACTTGTTTATTTATTGTTAAGTGTTGGATTAAAGTTTTCATTTGGAAAGTAAGAGCTTAAACAACCGAATAATTTCCTTATTTAATTATTCGTGTATATGTATCAAAAATTAAATACATGTTATGTTACTGTACTTATTATTCGTTCAAGATAAGCAACTCCAAATATCCTTTCCAACTAGGGGCAGACCCGCACGTTGCGCGGGTTTGAATTTA
>OVAU01003322.1:0-11221 GCA_900406315.1 Biscutella laevigata subsp. laevigata
GGATCGGATCCGGATCGGATCGGATAATAATCCCAGCTCTAATAATTAGTGAGGGCAAGTCGGTACGTAAGGATCCAACGGTGCAGAATGAGCCACGTGTAAGAGGATATTCCGTAGATGTGAATGGTTGATTCTTCTTCGATTTCACCGAGTGGCAGAGAGAGGCGCAGAGGGCTCTCTCTTCATATATAAACTCTTTCCACTTTCCTCCTCTCGTTTTTGGGTTTTTATTCCTGAACAAAGACGAAAGTCTGAAAACTCTCTATCTCTCTCTCGACCTCTCCTAGAATCAATCGCTCTTTAATGGATATTTCGCCTCTACGATCTCATTCTTCCGTGTTTTCTTCCAGACGTTTGTTGCTTTTCTTCTGTACTCTTGGTGCTTCTTCTTCTTCTCCAGTTGGTTTCTATCGTTTTCAATCTCTTTGTAAGCCCTTTTGACCCGTTTTTCTAATTTCCGACAAGAAAAATCAGCTTCCGACAAGATAATCATGGGGAGGAGTAAGCTTCTGTTCCTAAGTTTTTGTGAATTTTATTTCTATAATTTAATTCAGTTTCACCTGTATTTCTTTGTTTTTTTTGGTATCAATTGGGTTCGAATCATTCCTCGCTTTACCAATTTACTACGAAATCTCTGAATAGTCCGAATTTAATTGACTTGATGCTTTATAAATTGTGTGGGAAGTTTGTTTTTTTGGTTCTGGGAAACTAAATATTCACTTTTACTGGTAAAATATGTCAGAATCTCAACGTAAGAGTGCCGCCATGTTTGATAGTGACGATGATACTAGTAGTGTAAGTTCTTCCTCCACCATGCCATCTGAGAGAGTGTTGGTTCCCGGCATGGATGAAGTTCAGGTTCACAAAGATGTTTTGTTGGATCAATCCCTTGATGCTCTCTATGAGAAAAGGTGTGTTTTATGTTTCAAAACTGAGTTTTAATGTGCTTTGCTTGATTTTGGATGATGCAAAAATGATGTTTGGATTATTTTCTGGATGTTCAGGAGTTCAACGAGAGAGCAAGCTTTGGCCTCCATTGTCGAAGCTTTCAGCAGCGACTTGCAGCATGAGTTTGTGGAAAAGAAGTAAGAATTTGATTATCATTCCTATTTTAGTTTAGCAACCCACTTGGAAAATCTAAGAGTCTCGTTAAGTTAACCATTACATCACATAGGCTTAGTATCAATGACACCTGATTATTGTTTTATGTTTCTTCTTGATGATGCAGATTTGCTACTTTATTGCATCAATGTTTGCATTGCATAAAGAAAGGGTCTAGTAAGGAGACCTCGTTAGCAACTCATGTTATTGGTAAGTCTCTGAGTAACAATCAAGTTGTGCATCATCTTCGGGGCAAGTTTCTTATAGACTTATATCAACAGTTAATGGTGTTTGCAGGGTTGTTAGCAGTGACTGTCGGACTTGGGGATCAAGCACAAGAGATTTTGGAAGAATCCGTCACTCCTCTTTCTCAAGCCCTTAAATCCGGTCGTGAAACCTTGAAAATCACTTCGGTATGGATGATTTGGTTATCCTGTTTTAGCTTTCTCATTAAGATTTTATCTTGGATTCACTCTTGTTGATATGCTGCCATTTCGTTGCAGATACTCGAGTGTCTAGCAGTCATAACCTTTGTTGGGGGAACTGATGCAGAGCAAACCGAGAGATCTATGCAAATAATCTGGCAAATGATTCATCCCAAACTAGGTTCTAATGTACGCACCTTACTCTTTTCCTGGTCTCAATTTGGTTTATTAGTATAAAGTACAAAATAGGCTCACATGTAAATCGACATTTTTGTAGGTTGTTGCAGCCAAACCTTCACCTGCTGTAATAACTGCTGTTGTCTCTTCCTGGGCTTTTCTGCTCACAACAGTTGACCAGTGGACGCTAAGTCCTAAAATTTGGCTAGAGTAAGTAGAGCTCCAGGCTTTTCTTCGATTTAGTCACTTATTCATAGAGATATGGGTTGATTAAATATCAATGGCATTGCAGGATCGTTACTTATCTCTCCTCACTGTTGGAAAAGGATGACCGATCTGTACGTATAGCTGCTGGTGAAGCTCTGGCACTGATATTTGAATTGGGAAATCTAGAGAAGTTCTCTGCCGAAGCAAAAGGGTCTGCTAATGGATCACTGAAAGAAGGAAGCGTGTCTCAGGAGGCATTGATGCACATGCATGGCATGAAAGCTAAAGTCACTAATCAAGTGAGAGACCTCTCTGCAGAGGCAGGTGGTAAAGGTTCTGCTAAGAAAGATCTCAACACCCAACGAAATTTGTTCAAAGATCTTGTCGAGTTTCTTGAGGTATACCTTCACCTTTTGTATGATATATGCTCTCTTCTGGTCGGATTTTATATATGATTTTTGTTTAATTATGATTAGGATGGATACGCCCCTGAAACCTCTACAAAGGTTGGAGGTGACTCTTTACAGACGTCAACGTGGTATCAGATGATACAGGTTCCTCTCAATCTTTATATCTGTTTTTTGTCTCTTTTTCTTGTGACTTCTAACATATATATGTTGCTTTTTAACAGTTGAATTATTTGAAGCATTTCCTTGGGGGTGGCTTTATCAAGCATATGCAGGTATGTTTCCTATTTGGCTTTCTTTGCAAGACCCTAGTGTCGACTCTCTTAACTTTTCTTTCTTTAAAACCTGAACTGTTTCCTTCATTTTGGCAATCAGGAGAATGAATTCCTTCATGATGTGTTTAGTTTCACTCCAAAGAAGAAGTTTGGTGGAGGGGAGTCTCGTTTGTCTAATGGAGAAAAGGTTAGTATGTGGCTGCATTCATGTTCTGTTTAATTGGTAGGCAGAAATTTTCTCCGGTATTAACCATGAGCGATCTCTTGTATCTACATTCTCTGTCTCGGTCTTGTAGAACTATGCATCCGACTGTAATATGCATTTCATGTTCTCATCCGATTGCATACCCTTTGTTAACTTAACCGTGTTTGCTATTTTATTTGTGGCAGAGGTTGTTTAAATCACCAAATTCAGCCCTCAACAAAGCAAGAACACAGTTCCTGAACAAGCAGAGGATGTTAGCTAAGGTAACTGTGGTTGATTGTCTTGTCTGGACGTTTTGATTGTACAGAAAATTTGAGAAGTGCTCATTTTATTTATAATTTTGATGCAGAATATGAACGATGGGCATTACGCAGCTATGGTGGAGGATGAGTGATTGCTTTACAATTGATTTAGAAGCTCTGCATACTCTTTGACTACTTGGTGTTGTTGTTTGATTAGTAGGAAACACTTCTGCTGTTTAGTGTTTCTGATTATTATCACTTTTGTCTCTTTTTTTATTCAACAATCAGTCGACAATATTCAAAGATTTAGAAACCGTATGCTAATCGAAATCTATTCGGTTGTTAGTGCGGTTCAGTATTTTATGTAAACTATATGTACTTGAAAAAAAAAAAAAAAAAGATTGTTAATTTGTTGGCAAAAGACAAAAGGATAGTTAAAATATATATTATTTTTTAAAAATATTCTTTATAATTTATTATTATGATTATTAGAATTTTGTATTATGAAAGTGATGTTAATCTAGTGGATAATATAGTAATAAAATATTAGAATCTAATATTATAAGTAATTATTTTGATTTTGTAGATAATAATTTTAAGAACTACTAAATTTTCTAAAGTGTAATATTTTTATATTTGTGAAATTATGATGATATGTTAGATAATATTGTACTTTGAAAAATTATATATATTGGTGGATAATAATTCATGAAAATTGAATATTTTGTATTTTAAAAAATTAAGTGGATAATAGTTCAAAAAATTGAGAGATTTGTCGATTTTGGAAAATAATGTCGATTTTTGTTAATAGTTGTCCATAAAAATTTAGAGGTTTTGTAAAATATTAGAATAGAATTCCTGGACAATTCTACTGATTTTGTATATAATAGTACACAAAAATTAAGATTTTAAAATACTAGAATTTTAAAACAGAAGAATTACATATTTTGTGAAGTTAAGCTATTTGGTTAATTATAGTCCATGAAAAAATTAAGTATAATGTCTGACCCTGAAGTTTGTAGGGCACAAAGCAGTTTTGTCAAAAAAGGCCGAAAATATATGTATAAGGAGTCAAACTCAGGTTGTTAGGTACAACTCATAACTTTTTTTTTTTTTTTTTTTTTTTTTTTTTACNACTACAACAATATTTGAGAAAATGGGGCTGAATTAATCCATAATTATTCGAGGGCCGCAAACTAATGTTTGCTCTGCTTTTCCTCAGGGCTGGTAATAACACTAGAGTTTTGGATTCAGGGAAACAAGACCAATTTGGTAGATAATAGTTTCAAAACTAAGAGATTTTGTAAAACTTTAGAATTTTATATTTTTAGAAATATATTGGTGAATATTAGAATTTGTGTTTTAGGAAATAGTCCATAAAAATTAAAAGAAATTGTAAAACACTAGAATTTGTGTTTAGGGTTTAGGGTTTAGGGTTTAGGGTTTAGGGTTTAGGGTTTAGGGTTCTGTGTTTTAGGAAATAGTTATTGATTTGGGGATAGTAAGCAATAAAAATTGATAGAATTTGTAAAAAACTAAAATTTTGAACTTCGAGAAATTATGCTTATATTGTGGATAAATAATACACAAAACTAAGAGATTATGAAAAATGCTAGCATCTATATTTTGAGGAATTAAAATGATTTAGTAGATAATAATCCATGAAATTTGAGAGATTTAGTAAAATACTAGAATTATATATTCTGGAATATTATCCTAATATGGTGGATAACTAATTCTCTATAATTTTTTTTGTAAAATGTTAAAATTTTATATTTTGTATATTGATTTCGTGGATAATAATCTATAAAAACTGAAATATTTAATAAAATACTAAGAATTTTTTATTTTAAAAAATAATGTTAAATTCGTCCAAAAAAAAAAAATGTTAATTTGATGAATAATAATTTCAAGCAAAGAAATATTGTAAAACATTATAATATCGTATTTTGGAAAATTATATTTCCACGAAAAATTGAGAGCAAGTGAGTTGAAGTCAAAATCCTAAACGAACTGAACCTTGACTCGTCTCTTCTCGGAGACTTCGTGACAGGTGAAGAAGATAAAGCAACAAGTTCCACAACGTTAATATTTACGAAGCAAATGCTCTTCCAAATCGCTTATACATTGAAACACAAACTTCCATGGCCGGAGGAAAAAAATCAGTACCTTACAAATCTAAAGGTGCAGCACAAGGAATCACACACATGTATGAATTAGTGTGAACCAACGGGGATCATCTTCAAGGCAGCAGCAACAGGCATTCCAAGGAACCCTAGCATGATGCTCACGAACCACTGTCCCCAATTTAGTGGTGTTGTATCTGCAAATGTACCCAGTAGCTCTATTATTATTACTTGGAACACCACTGTACACGTTAGCACCATTACGAAGACGTAGTTCTTTAGTATCCCCTTGAACACATCAATCTTTTCCATTTCCCTCGAGCTTATCTCATTGAATACCTGAGAAAAAGATCATACTTAATTAATGTTGGTTGTTTCTTTTTAAGATTCAGATTGAGGGAAGTTTACCTGGCAGAAGACGAAGGTGTTGAAAATAAGTGTATTGAGTATAAGATCAGAACCAGGTCCATCTCCGAGACCAAACATTGTCTTTCCTTTTGTTTGAAGACACCATATGATGACAAGCTGGTATAGTGATTGACCAAGAATGTTCCTCCACATTACATTACTTATGAAGTTTCCTTTTCTTCCCACTGGCGTTCTCTTCATCAGATCGTCCTGTGGTGGTTCAGTGGCTAGCGCGAGCGCTCCAAGTGTGTCCATTATCATGTTAACCCACAGTAGCTGGACAGCTGTCAGAGGTGCGTTTCCTGAGACACACGGTAGCAATCAATGCAACAGAGAAGTTAGTTACAATCCCTGAGGAGATTGGTCTTTTGGACAAGGGAAAAGAGAATTGTTGTCTGGAACTAACCAGTAAGGCAGGCTGATAAGAAGTTGACAATAAGAGCCACGACGTTTACTGTCAGCTGGAACTGAACAAATTTCTGAATATTTATGTACACTGAACGTCCCCATTTGGCCACTGTGACAATCGTAGAGAAGTTATCATCTAGGATAATCACGTCCGCACTCTCTTTTGCCACCTACAAATATTGGACCAATCAAATATGCCAACTACATGAGTTGAAACTATGTAATGTTGTTTTTCCAAGGGAATCCAAATTCGAATTTTAAGCGCAGTGTGTTCTGTACACACTGATTATTATTTTACTAGGGAGAGGTTTGATCAACCAGATATTGAAATAGGGGCAAGGAAGATTTGAGGTGCATACCTCTGTTCCAGAAATGCCCATTGCAAGTCCAATATCAGCTTCATGAAGTGCTGGAGCATCATTTGTTCCATCACCTGTTACTGCAACGACTTCCTGAAACATCGTGCGGAGGAGTCTCACCAAAGTATGCTTATCCATGGGCGACGATCGTGCCATCACCTGCAAGAAGGAAATTAATAATGCAGAAGATAGTGCAAAGTGAATTAATTGGCCCTGAACCACCAACACTGACTGAACAAAATAGTAACTTTGGAAGACAGTAACCTGCAATTTTGGGATAAGCTGGAGCAATTCCTCTTCACTTTTCTCCCGGAATTCAGGGCCTTCAATAGCTATGCCGTCATCAGTCAATATCCCGCACTCCCTGGCTATGGCTTTCGCAGTAGTGATGTTATCTCCCGTCACCATTCTGACAGTGATGCCAGCCGATCTACATATCGCTACAGACTCCTTGACACCAGGTCTGACAGGGTCTTTGATGCCCACAATACCTATACAAGTGTATCCTTCACTTGGAATAGGAGCTTCTAATGAGTATTCATCACCAATTTCGAAATAAGCGAGGCAAAGAGTTCGAAGTGCTTCACTAGCAAATTCCTCAATTATGTTATTCAGGTGACTCTTAGATTCTATATCAAGAGGAACAACCTCGCCATCTTTGTTGATGTACTTGTCACAGGCATCTAAAACTATCTCAGAAGCCCCCTTACAATGTGCCCGGAAATGTCCTTCAGGCAGCTCAATGACAACTCCCATTCTTTTCTTTGTAGAGTTAAAGGGCTCAACTTTCACAACATTTGAGGCTTGTCTTACTTCTTGAAAGTCCCCTCCGAGTGACAACCCAAATTCTAACAGAGCTGTTTCTGTGGGTGTTCCCAGTATCTCGGTTTTGTTTCCTTTTCCCACAACAATCTCACCACCAGTGTTAGTAAATATAGATTGCAGTAGAACTTTAACAGCAGACTCGGGGATGCTAGAAGCAAATTTCAAAGCAGCATCAGAACCATTAACCTCTTTGGCTTGTTCACAGATGCAGGCCTTTACAACTGTCATGTGATTTGTTGTCAGAGTTCCAGTCTTGTCACTACAAATAGTAGTTGCAGATCCCATTGTCTCACAAGCTGCTAGATTGCGTACTAGCGCTTTGTCATTCATCATCTTTTTCATGGCAAAAGCAAGACTTAATGTCACAGCCAACGGCAGACCCTCAGGGACTGCAACCACAACAATTGTCACAGCCACAGCAAAGTATTCCAGCATCGCCATCAATTCATCACCAGTCCAGGTCCAGTGAGAACCATTTTGGAGCTTCTGAGTAGCCAATCCTTGGACCAAAACAGCAAACGTAATGACAGCAAAAAATAGACCTATTTTACCAATGATGGTTGCCACACCATTTAATTTCACTTGCAAAGGTGTCTCATCATCACCGCCCTCACTTAGTGTAGCCATCAGTTTACCCCATTGAGTTCGCATTCCAACTGTAGTCACCAACATTTTGCAAGATCCATCTTGAACCTTGGTACCAGAAAGAAGAAAGGGGTAGTCTACACTGACACTAACCGGTTCGCTTTCTCCAGTCAAGCTCGATTCATTTATCAGAACAGAAAACCCTGAGATAAAAAGCCCATCAGCCGGAACCTGGTCTCCAATGCCAAGATGAACAATATCACCAGGCAATAGATCATATATTGAGATTTTTTGCCTCAGTTTGTCTCTGGTAACCTGAACCACAATCTTTTTCTTCTCTGCATCTAGGTCCTTGAATTGTAAGGATTGCCTGTAATCACTGGTGGCAGTAACAAACACAACAAGTAGAATACTCGCCACTATACCAAGTCCATCATGGGCACCAACCGGCCATCCTTCCATCAGTATTCCAACTATAAGAGATACAAAAGCACAGGCAGCTAGAATCATGAGGGTGGTATCCTGAAGGGCTTCCCAAACAAATACCCAAAAGCCACGGAGGGGACTTTCTGTGAATTGATTGATTCCATAAACTTCTTTTCTTAGACTCAGCAGGTTTTCCGATGTACTAATTCCACTAGTAGTAGACGTGGCAAGTTTTTCTGTGAGGCCCTCAGTTCCGCCATGAATTTTCAACTTTTTCACATCGTGACCCTCCACAATTGATCCCAACTCATCCGGACAAATCTCAAATCCTGCTTTTATTACTTCTTCGGGTACTTTGTACTCACTGGACAGCTTTAGGCCTGCAAAGAAGCAATATATTCTCGTTAATGAAAGAAAATACGCATTGAATAACAGCAGGGGGCTAGTGTATTCTCACCACTTATGAATTGAAGTGCAGCTTGTGAAACTAAGACGGCCACTCGAAATTTTTCCTGCATTCATAAGGTTGAAAAAGGAAAAGGGTATTACAAAAAGCACAAACGAACAGCACGCCTTCATCTCTCTAAATAAACTACTAAATCCTTCAGAACATGTTTATGTACAAACCACAAAGAATATTGGATTCAAATCCTAACTCATGAAATGGGTTAACGAATTTGAAGATTCACTACGTCATTACGTGAAGACTAAATATTATTGTGTATATTTGCTACATTTTCCAGATATTTTCTTTAAATGATAGTTTCAAGTCTTCCATAACAGAGGTCCAAGGTAGAAACCACGAGCAGCTTTTCTAACAGAAAAACTCAGTTCATAGGGTTATACCTAGAGATAACTCACAGAAAAAGTTCAAAGGTAACGATCCCACAACTCAAGGAAAAAACACTAAAACAGATACTAGAAAGATCTCGCGTTACTGAAGTACAAGGTACTAGTCATATCAGTGAGGTCCCCATAGTCAAACTGAACAAAGAAGTCGTAGTTTCAAATCCAACATAAAAAGATCTTACACATGAGGATACATTACTATGGTATTACTAAAAAATGAGCTCATTTAGATCCCATCCAAGAACAAACAAACAAGAAGTAGGTGGTTATAAACTCAGTGAGTAAACCAACTAACTAAAAACTCGTACTGAGTTTGACGCAAGAGCTCAAGAGATCTCCAACAGTACAGATTGATTTTTGTTTTCAGTAGAAACGAAACTGGGAAGACGAACCTGATTGGAACGCCGAATCGCCTCCGCTTCAGAACGCTTGGACAGATTAGCCGTGAATCTGAATCTCCTTTTAGGATTCTTCACGATCCAACAGAGCTTCCTCCAACGCTGCAACGCCTCATCAGACGAGTTCTTCGGTTTCACATCACCGAAGTTTTCGTTCAAGTAGTTCTCCATTCCCTCAGCTTAATAATCTCCACTAACCCACACCTCCCGAGCAAAATCCGCACCAGCTGCTTCACAAGAGATAGATTATAGAAAGATTCAAGGATCTCGTAAATCTAAAGAAACGCAGAATGATATTATATTATATTGAGCAATCTGCTCTATATAACAAGTTACTGAGAGTCTCCATTTGTACCAGAAAACGATAAAAAAACAAAAACAAAAAAGCAGTGAAGATTACATGGAGCCTTTTTAACTTTTAGTTAATTACCTTATTCGTGAAGGAAAATCGATGGTTGACGCGTCGTCTCGCACTAGTGAGCTTCGTGGAAGTTTCATCTGCAACTTCTGATCTCATGGAGATGAATTTTTTTATCTTTTAAGAACTCAAAAGAGAAACTCATTTACTTGGAGATGACTTGATGGGTCAACAAAGTCAAAGCTACTAAACTTTCTATTTATTGACTTGACTTTCAACACCAAAAGATTATTAACATAATTATACTGTAATGGAATTACATAAGATTATTAGAATATTGAATACGCTTTTTTACTTAAAAGTATGATGATATCATCAACTTTTAGAGGAAAAAAAAACTAATCAATAACTAATCTATCTGAAAAATAAGTCTATCTCAAAGTAACATCCCATTACTTTGCTAGTTCCTTCCGAGGATACTATCCGAGACCATGATGACTCTACGATTATTGAGATTATGGTAATCTTGAAATATACAACTAATTCTCTGGTGTGAGATCATTAGTTTATGTATGTGGTCTATTATATTATGTAATCCTTATTAAAAAATGAGTGTATTTCATTATTAAAGATAGATAAGAATTATAGGCATGTCCATTTTATTATAAACTCTATTTTTATAAACCTTATTTCTATAAATTATAAGTCCGATTTATTTTTTTTTTTGTTTTTTATCTAACAAATCTTATAAGTCAGTATGCATCCTATAAATTTGGTTAACTGGAAAAATCTTATATAAAAATTCTTTTTTTCTTTGACATATATGATGTAAGAATTTCATTTCTTACTCTACAGATTGCTAGAAGTGATGATCAGTCTACATAAAGCGTTTTTCCTTATCATTAGGACTCGAGTATATATTGTAATTAAGTTCGACAAAATTCACAAATTTTAATCTCTCGATTATTAACATCAATTGTGTTTTAGGTTGTTATTGTTATATTTGGAATTAAAAATAGTTTGCACTAACGCTATTTTCTTGCATTGGATGATGATGGTTCCCGTAGTTGTTTACATAAGAGTAATTTGTGCTCTAGAACACTTTTTGAGAATTAATTGTCCAATAGGACACTTTTGTGTCAAGACACACTTTATCGAGTAATAGCTTCATTGGTTCATCCGCAACCATCCGTAAATGTTATGTTTGCGGGCGGTTGCGATTTGTAGTGATTTATACCAATTATGCGAATCGCTTCGAACCAATTCATACCACTTGAAATCGCCTTAAATCCCTCAAATCCAAAAACTCCTTTCCGCAAGTGTTTGCGGTTGCGGGAGGTTACGGGTGATTAAAATTTTATAAATTGAAAATCAATATTAATAATATCTTTATAGAATGTTAACAATAAAATCACAAAATATAATCAAATAAATCCTTTT
>OVAU01003324.1:0-11218 GCA_900406315.1 Biscutella laevigata subsp. laevigata
TAAAATTAAAATTTATTTGATTTAATTTATTTTTAATTTTTCGTTTTAATATTATTCAAATTTAAATTTTATTTAAATTTTATTTAAATTTTATTTAATTTTTATTTAATTTTAATTTTAATAAATATGAAAGAATCGCTGGGTTTGTTCGTTTGGCAGTCGCTAGCGATAGCGACTAGCGATCAATCGCTGGTTTTAAAAACGAATCGCTGATTTTTTCAGCGACTCGAAATTGCGATCGCTAATCGCTAGCGATCGATCGCTAGCGATAGTCGCTGGCCCAACGACTACTAAACGAACATAAACTTATCGCTATCGCTGATCGTTATCGCTAACGACTGTCAAACGAACATGACCTATATCGTTTAACTCTTGTCAGAAAAACATGTTTTCAATCTTCTAAATATGAGTATTATATAAAGCATGCCAAATGACAGAATTGATTCTGGGTTACAGCATACCAATGTTACTTAAATATTAAAAAGAATTTAAAGCATCAAAATTAAGGTTGAGATATGACACAATAGTTTAAGAGACACCAAAAAAATACTTTTTTACATCATGTTTATTTGGACCGGTATTATCAAAATAGTGAAAATTTCATGCCGCTACATGCTATATATTTTTAGTGAATATCATTAGAACTACTTTAGTGGAAAGTGAAAAAAATACTCCTTCAAATTTTGGTATATTAGTGAAAGAATATCTCAATAATGACCAAAATAAGTTTGATAGAATTAACAATTGCACCGGCAATATAAACTCAAATAATATCGTCTACTTGTTCATCCTCAACGCACAAAAAGCCCGATCTAGTATTATATATGATGATCATAATACTATGTGTTGCAAATAAACTCAACTGATTACCAGTTTTAACGACCGTAAAATAGGCTCATGTACAATTAATGAACTTAAATATATTTGGATTTCCTAACAACTTTTATATAGATTTTATTTTATTTTTAAACCCATATAAAGCCAAGAGCAATTCTATCTAAGAATCTCGTCACATTACACTACTGTATCTATGTCATGTACATAAATTCGAATCTATTTTAAAAGTATGTAAACAAAAAGAAACCCACAGTTTTTTTTTTTTTATCTTTGAAAGATGGGTTTCAAACTCTTCTCTCTTTTCCTTCTTCTCTGGCTTCTTGCATTTACAATCTTGTCTGGACTCGACCAAGCTTTGGCTTCCGACAAGAATCCGAATGTGAGCCACCACAACAGAACGGAGTTAGCCGCCGTCGGAGAAGGAGGAAACTCGACGTTGAAAGGGAAAAAGCAAACGAGTGATTGTAACTTGTTCCAAGGGAGATGGGTTTTTGATCCTTCTTACCCTTTCTACAACTCTTGTCCTTTCATCGATGGCGAATTCGACTGTCTGAAATTCGGCCGACCAGACAATGAATTCCTCGAATACTCTTGGCAACCTGATTCATGCAATATCCCAAGGTATGAAATGAAACATATCTACATACATTATAGAATGCATGATGATGATAATGATGGTATATGTTTTCAATGTAAATGAAGGTTCGATGGAGCAGAGTTTCTAAGGAGATGGAGAGGGAAACGAGTGATGTTCGTAGGTGACTCACTGAGTTTAAACATGTGGGAATCGTTGGGATGTATGATACATTCGTCGGTACCAGACGCTAAGACCACTTTTCTCAAACGCACCCCACTCTCCTCTATCACTTTCCAGGTCTCTCTCTCCTTTTTCCTTACTTCAAAATTTAAATATAGTACGTATACTGTATCTCCATCCGAAAGGAGACCAGTCAAGTTTTGCTCTAGAGCAAAATTTAAAGTTATTTTGTGAAAATTTAAGGCTTGCGACAACCAAGGTATTATGAAATATATCCACTGGAGCATCCGTGTTCGGGTTTGGTTCGGATAGTATTCATTGGAGTTTTGGGTTTTTGGATTGAGACTTAGATGATTTATTAGGTTATTTTTCGATTCAGGTTCGATTCGAGTATTCAAAATATAAAAAATATTAAAAATAAATAAATTTAGACATTAAAAAATAATAATAGATATTCAGTTTCATCCTATAAATAAAAATAAAATTGAAAATTAAAAAATTAAAACTATATTACATATCTAATATTTTAATATTAAACAATAAACATATACTAAATACTTAAAATACTATTAAATATCCAATATTAAAATTAGATTCAGATATTTTAGATATCCATATATTTTTTATTAGATTTGGATTCGGTTACGATTATTTGGATAGTAAAGTATATAGTATTCATTCGCATTTTTCTACGGTTTCGGTTCCAACTCCATATAATCGGTTCAATTTCGGTTCTTTTTTATTCCGTTTTATTTGTCCAACCCTAATTTTTCCGGTCTAGTGGTCCTCTTTTTTTCTTTATTCATTAAATTTGGAAAAGTAGTACGTTATATAAAATTATGAATATATATGGAGCGTAAGGATAAGGAATTTATAAATAAATAATATATTTTGTGTCACAATGTAAAAGATTATCGTAGCGAAAACATAAAAGTATGCATTATGTGTTTGTTGACAATGTGTATATAGACTTCAAAATTCTAATTAGTTGTATCTTTAAATCTTTTGTTATCGACTTAAAATTGTCTTGACTACTTAAATAGTTTGGTATCCATCACAAATTGTATTTTATTACAATTAAACAGATTTTTATGCTTTTTAGTTTTAAATTTCTTCATTTATTTTATCTTTTTTTGTCAACCAATTTATTCTTCACCTCCAGACTTCTAAATGTGTAATTATAAGTCACACGCGCATAATGTCAACCATACTTTTTTGTTGACATTGCTAATTCAACTACTCTCTATTAGAATTTTCTTGATGTTTTTATATAATAATAATTAAAAACAGGAATATGAAATGACATTATCCCTATACCGAACACCATACCTAGTGGACATCTCCAAAGAAAGTGTAGGGAATGTGCTTAACCTTGGAGTCATCGAAGATGGTGCTGATGCTTGGAAAGGCATGGACCTTCTCGTCTTCAATTCTTGGCACTGGTGGACTCATAAAGGAGTACAGTCCCAAGGGTTCGTTCCATATTCTTAATTATACTTCAAACAATCACCATTAATACATGCTTTAACTAGCTAAATTCATACTCTCTTCTTGTTGTTTGCTCAGGTGGGATTTTATAAGAAATGGTTCTTCATTGATAAGAGACATGGACCGTCTTGATGCTTTCAACAAAGGACTCACCACTTGGGCTCAATGGGTTGATCAAAATGTTAATACTTCACAAACCCGAGTTTTCTTCCAAGGCATTTCTCCCACTCACTATGTGTAAGTTCATCACACTTCACACACACAAACACATATAGATATATATAGTTGAAAATCTTGGCTTTTCTAGGTAAAGTTAATATGTTGTCTTGTTTCGTTGGGTGATTAATAGAGGAAGTGAATGGGATGAGCCGAAGAAGACTTGTGATGGGCAGATGACACCATTGAGCGGATCAACATATCCAGGTGGTTCACTTCCTGCATCAAGCATTGTGTCCCAAGTGTTGAGCTCTATGAAAACGCCTGTTTACTTGCTAGATATCACAACTCTGTCTGAACTGAGAATAGATGCTCATCCATCTACCTTTGGAGGAAATGGAGGAAATGATTGCAGCCACTGGTGTCTTCCTGGCTTGCCGGATACTTGGAACCAGCTTCTCTATGCTGCTCTTTCAATGTGAAGAACTTGATTCTCAATATACAGACTTGGTATATATATATTATTACATTCTTGGAAGTCCAAAGGGAAAAAAAAAGAGAGAAGCGACTAACATTTTACTTGGACGAGTTATATGAATTGATTATAGAGAGGTGGTAAAGTTATAAAGGGTTTTATATTATTTTCTTTTGAGTGGTTGAAAGCTTGAAGCTATAATCTAATGATATCTTATTATGATTTCAACAAGAAGAAAGTGATCTTTAAGAGTAACTGATTTGAACCACTGCTTATTTTTATTTTTTTTTCCAAAGTATAGATATATTGATCATGAGTTCGCCAAGAGACGATACAGACACTTATCCCCAAAGGAGAAACAGAGTACAAACTGGCCAAAAAACCGGACCAAGCCAAAAACAAGCAAAACCATAGAGGTTGAATAAGCTGCAAAAAGAAAAGAGCAGACCTGCACTAAAATCAGGAATCTTGGAGAAACCCCTTTACGCCACCGCTTGCATCTCTTCCAAACACGTCTGCCTCAACCAACAAGGAGCATCAACTGCAATGTATGACTGAATAAGGTTAAACTTGATAACACTAGAGGAAATCTTGTTAGCCGGTTGGTTCGAAGAGAAAGTTTCTAACACAAGATTCCAAGCCATAAAATGATGTCCTAGGGAAATTAACCGCTGCCCAAAATACCAAAAAGATGGCCAAGCCTTAGGCCTATTTACCACTCCAACCAATTCCTTAGAAACTAAGGCAAAAATAATCCTATCCTTTCTAAGATCTCTCATACTTTGCATAGCCCAAGATAGACTACTCATGATCATATTTAGACGAGTCTCTACCCCAACTATCGACATCCTACTGTGTAACAGGACCAAACCACCAGAGTCCCTTAAAACCCAAGCCATACCCCCTCTCTTAGACCTACTATCCCACGCAAACCCGACATTGCACTTAACCCAAGGATCGGGGGGAGGTCGCCATCTTCCTTGAACATCCGACACGAGGCTTTTTTCTTGTTTAGATTTTAAAGCCACTGCTTATTTATTTTATTTGAAAGTAAAACACTTTGTTTATTCCTATCAAAAGGATTGGATCAACTAGCTAAGACAGCATTTTATATGTATTGCAAAGTTTCTTAATTGAACAAAAAAAACCCGTTTTTACGATAAACAGCTGCTCAATCTACAAGTTATTGAAGAAAGAGGTAGAACTTTTCTAAAAAGCAAAAACAGTTCTGGTTAAACAAATCTTGGGTTTTTATAAAATTGATTTTGACAATCTGCAAAGGTTACCTCTATTAATAAACTCTAAATATAGAGTTCTTAAAAATAAAAAAAGCCATTTGGTTCGATAATCATCTCTATTTTTTAATTTAAAATAATAATTTTAATATTTAATGTTATTTTCAATCTAACCCTTTAGTTTTAAATAATAAATTGGACAACAAATTTCGCAAGATAACTTATATTATTAAATTATACTTTACTAAAAATAAAATTTCACTCCAACACATAAATAAAAAATAGACATTTTTTATTTAAACATCATCATTAGTGTATCTTTCTCACAAATGATCAATGAACGAGTTTCGAAATGAGAAATGAGTTTCTTTGTCTATAATTATCTATATCGAACAAGAAATTCTTGAAATCGAGTCGAGTATTTTCATCTTATGCTAATTCGACCTTTGGAGGTGGAGTTTCTCTCTCAACTTCAATTGGCGCATTAAGATCACGCTTATCCTCGAATATCATGTTATGTAAAATTATACATGTAGTCATTATGTCATTTACAATATTCTTCTCCCAAAATCGAGTCAGTTCTTTTACAACTGCAAAACGAGATTGGAGAACTCCAAAGGAAATTCACACCACTCTTTGTTAGTCACTCGTTTGAACAAGACAGACAGTTGAACGTTTGTGCAAAATAAGAACACAAAAGATTGTTTACCCAGTTCAGTTTGATCCGTGTGATCAAACCTACGTCTGGAGCCGGATCAATCCGACAATCCACTATAATGAAGAATAAACCAACAAGAACTAGCTCTCCCAAAAAGATTTGCAGAGCTTAGTTCTTTTACAAAAGGTTTTCAGAATAACGAGTACACTGAGCAAAAAGAGAAAAACATATAAATAGGGAGGCTCTAAAACCCTAGAGCATCATTTTCGACCAAGTCTTCCTTCTTTCTCAAAACCCTCAATAACCAAGTCTGAGATAACCGAGTCACTTGAATCAAACTGCAAATAACCAACAATTTCAATCAGCTGTTTAAAATCAGAGCAGTACCGGCCGGTTACCCTTCTGACACACAGACACACCATTGACACTGCGGTCAACGAATTGAATCACACTCATTACAATCTCCACCTTGATTTGATTTCCCTTCTTCATAGTAGATCACCATACCTTGGATTTAACCTCTGGCAGTAACCTAGGTGACTAATCACCTCATTTTGTGCAACTTCAGAAGCTTCAAAGCTGCATCAAACTTCTGCACAGGAACACACTTGGTTAGTATGTCTGCAGGATTTCTTGAAGTGTGAATCTTCAACACCTCCACTTCTCCAGATTCTATCACGTCTCTGATAAAGTGATACTTGAGCGCAATATGTTTGGTCCTCTCATGAAACACATTGTTCTTGGACAAACATATAGCTGATTGAGAATCACTCCAGACAGTCGCTCGTTCTTGTTTGCAACCAAAATCACACAACAGACCTTTGATCCATATAGCCTCCTTAACAGCCTCTGTCAGAGCTATATACTCAGCCTCTGTTGTTGACAACGCAACAATAGGTTGAAGACCAGACTTCCAACTCACTGTATTTCCACCAACCGTGAAAACATAGCCTGTTATTGATCTTCTCCTATCAAGGTCTGCAGCAAAATCTGAATCACTGTATCCACAGACACTAAAATCCTTTCCCTTCTCAAACATCAGACTCATGTCTGACGAGCCTTTGATATATCTCAACAGCCATTTGACTGCCTGCCAATGAACATCCCCTGGTTTACTCATGAAACGACTGATCAAGCCAACAACATATGCAAGATCAAGTCTTGAACCAATCATTGAGTACATCACACTGCCAACAACACTTGTAAGGTGTCTTCTCCAAATCAATACACTCTGATTCATCCTGAATTGAAGACAACTTGAAGTGCGTACCGATTGGTGTAATCGCAGTCTTGGCATTAGTCATGTTGAACCTCTTGAGAACTTTCTCCAAGTACCCTGTTTGAGATAACCACAGACAACCCTTTGATCTGTCTCTTGTAATCACTATTCCGAGAATCTTACTTGCAGCACCCAAATCCTTCATTTCGAATTCCAGACTTAATTTATTCTTCAGCTTACTGATTTCAGTCTTACTCCTTGACGCAATGAGCATATCATCAACGTACAGAAGAAGATAAACAGGACTCTGACTTTCTGTGTCCATCTTGACGTAGGCACATGAGTCATGTCCACTTCTGACAAACTTCTGTTCAGACATAAACTGATTGAATCTCTTGTTCCACTGCCTTGGAGCCTGCTTTAAACCATAAAGTGAGTTTTTGAGCAAACACACTTTATCCTTCTGATCCTCAACCTCANTGACTCTGACTTTATGTGTCCATCTTGACATAGGCACATGAGTCATGTCCACTTCTGACAAACTTCTGTTCAGACATAAACTGATTGAATCTCTTGTTCCACTGCCTTGGAGCCTGCTTTAAACCATAAAGTGAGTTTTTGAGCAAACACACTTTATCCTTCTGATCCTCAACCTCAAACCCCTCTAGATGTTCCATATACAACTCTTCATCCAAATTTCCATGGAAGAATGTTGTTTTAACATCCATCTGTTCAAGCTCCATGTCCAGATCAACAACCAGTGTCATGAGTATCCGTATAGTGACGTGTTTAACAACATGAGCAAATATCTCCTGATAATCAATTTCTTTTACCTGAGAGAACCCTCTTACAACAAGCCTTTCCTTGAACCGCTCAAGTTCTACTATAGGAATCCCAGATTTCAGCTTGTATAACCATCTGTTTCCAATTACCTTCTTATTCTCAGGTCTGTCTACCAACAACCAGGTTTCATTCTTGATTAAAGAATCATACTCTTCTTGCATAGCCTCATTCCACTTAACCTATTCATCACTACTTTATGCATCGTGATAGCATTGAGGTTCCTCAATATTGATTGTTTCAGCTACTAGTAATGCAAACGCCACACAACGGTAGTCTGTCAGCCTTGCAGGTGGAACAATCTCCCGTCTGGGTCGATCTCTTGCCAGAAGATAATCAGTCAACTGAACAGGACCTTGATTTTCAGTTCCCACCACATATTCTTCAGATTCACCATCTGATTCACCCTTAGATTCGAGCTCTGCATCAGCTCCACCTTGCTGTGTATTGTCACCCGTCTGATTGTCATCCGTCTGATTACTTCCCAGACCAAGATTGGTAGAGAAAATAAATCTTGAACCAGATCTGTCAGCCTTCTGTTCAACAGCTTCCTGATTAGTCTTTCCCTGATCTTTGAAGACCAACTGCTCATGAAAGACAACATTACGATTTATGACACATTTTTCTTTCTCAAGCAACCACACCTTGTAACCTTTTGTGCCTGTGGGATATCTTAGAAAAATGCCTTTCAAAGCCCTAGGTTTGAGCTTCCCTTGATCATGATGCACATAAGCAATTGATCCAAACTTCCTCATATGTTTGTAACCAGGCTTTCTCTTCAACCACAACTCTTCAGGTACATTGTGATCAATTGCAGACGCAGGAGACATGTTGATGATATAAGCAGCTATTGCAGCAGCTTCAGCCCAGAACTCTTCACCAAGTCCTGATTCACTCAATAGACATCTGACTTTCTCCATTATGATCCGATTAAGCCTCTCCGCAACACCATTTTGTTGTGGTGTATACGTTCACGTTCTGTGCCTCTCAATGTCATGTTGTTTGCAATAGACATTAAACTTCTCATTGCAGAACTCCAGTCCATTGTCTGTTCGCAGACACCTGACTTTCTTGTCAACTTGATTCTCCACAAGTTCTCTCCACTCAACAAACTTCTCAAACGTTTCACTATTCGTATTGAGAAAATACAACCATACTTTCCTTGTTTTATCATCTATAATGAATAGGAAGTATTGATTTCCAGAGAGAGATGGAGTTACACTTGGTGCTCCCCACAAGTCTGCATGAACATAGCTCAATGCTTCATCAACACTGTGTTTTACTACATTAAAACTGAGCTTCTTTGATTTTCTCATCACACAATGCTCACAGAAATCAAGCTCTTTGATTTCCCTTTTATCCAGCAATTCCTTTTCAACCAAGACCCCAAGACCTTTAGACTGTTCAGATTCATGTGACCCAATCTGTTGTGCCACAACCCAGTTTGTGCATGTCTTGTCTTTGTATTACAGACCTCTGACATGACAGTTTCACCATCCAGAATGTACAAACCATTGATCAGGTATCCTCGAAGCGCTGTTTTACCATCACCCTTGAAATATCTGACCTTACCACCTCCACCTTCATGTTTATACCCTTGTTTATCAAGTGTACCCGTGGAAATAAGATTTCTTCTAAGGTCAGGAACATATCTCACATCAGTCAGTACCTTGATTGTTCCTTCATGAGTATTGATTCGAACAATCCCTTGTCCTTGTGATTTCACGGTATGATCATCACCCAATAAGATTGTGGTACCACCATTATCATACAATTCATCAAACCAGTCTCTTCTCGACGTCATGTGAAATGTACACCCCGAATCAAGAACCCAAACATCTCTAGCACTCTGATCAGATACACTCAAAGCTTCAGAGTACATCAACTTCTCGATGATGACACCAGCTTCTGCGTTTCTATCATTATCTGCCTTCTTCCTCAGATAACAATCCTTCTTTAAATGCCCATTTTTTCTTGCAGAACCAGCAAGTAGCTCTGGTCTTTGATTTGGACCTGCTTCTGCCTCTGGTGCTGCTGCTATCCTTCTAATGCTTGTTCTGATATCTACCTCTCTCATCAGTATACATGACAGCTCCATGACTCTTAACACCTTTGGTAATCTCTGAGATTTCCCTTGCTCTTGATCTGGTTGCAGAGATAAATTCATCAAGGGTCAACGAATCTCTGCCATACTTCAGCGTGTGTTCAGCTGATCGTAACTCCCAGACAGAGGCGTGAGGAACAATATAGCTTGAACCTCGTCTGAAACATCAACATCCAGACAACTCAACTCAGCCACTATCTTCAAGAAGTCATCCAAGTTCTCATCTACACTCTTAGACTCCACCATCCTGAATGTGTAGAAGTTCAGTTGTAAGTGGATCCTGTTTGGAAGTGTACTTTGCATGTACAAGCTTTCCAACTTCGACCACATCTCTGCAACAGTCTTGCACTTCTAAATCTTCCTCAAAACTTGGTCACCAACCTTTGTAACTATGAAAGCCATAGCCTTTTCGCTCTTTACAAGTTTCTCGGGATCATGGACAACCTTTGTCAAAGGTTCAGACACAGGTACGTCAGTCCCGTCAGCTGGTTGTTTCTCTTCAGTCCTCGAGAGAGGAACTGTCTTCTCAAGCTTATAATCTGTCAAAACATCCTTCAAACCCAGAATATCAAAGTGAGCCATCATCTGAATCTTCCATAGTGAAAAATCTCTCGTTCCATCAAATCGATCTACATCGATCCTTGCACTGCTTACCAGATCTCTGACCATCCTTTGTTTTCCTCAAAGAACACACATACCTGATGATTTCCTTGATAAAGTTGAAAGCTTTCTTCAACATCTTGTGCTCCGATACCACTCTGTTGAAAACAGTATAAACGAAACCCTGTTTCTCCACGCCAAAAGCTTGCTCAAGATCAAAGGAAACTCACACCACTCTCTGTTAGTCACTCGTTTGAACAAGACAAACAGTTGAACGTTTGTGCAAAATAAGAACACAGAAGATTGTTTACCCAGTTCAGTTTGATCGGTGTGATCAAACATACGTCTGGAGCCGGATCAATCCGACAATCCACTATAATGAAGAATAAACCAACAAGAACTAGCTCTTCCACAAAGATTTGCAGAGCTTAATCCTTTTATAAAAGGTTTTCAGAATAACGAGTACACTGAGCAAAAAAAGAAAAACACATAAATAGGGAGACTCTAAAACCCTAGAGCATCCTTTTCAACCAAGTCTTTATTCCTTCCCAAAACCCTCAATACTTAAGTCTGAAATAACCGAATCACTTGAATCAAACCGCAAATAACCAATAATTTCAATCAGATGTTTAAAATCAGAACAGTACCGACCGGTTACCCTTCTAACACACCAACACACTGTTGACACTGCGATCAACGAATTGAATCACACTGATTACTAGGGGTGGGCGTTCGGATAACCGTTCGGGTTCGGTTAGTATCCATTCGGTTTTCGGTTTTTTGGTTTGAGCTTTAGAAGATCCATNCTTTAGAAGATCCATTCGGTTATTTTTATTTTTCGGTTCGGGT
>OVAU01003326.1:0-11215 GCA_900406315.1 Biscutella laevigata subsp. laevigata
AAATCTCATATCCGAAAAATCCGAAATCCGAAATATCCGATACGTATCCGATCCGATATCTGAAATCCCACCCCATTTGTAACAACATACGCGTTGTAGTCAAATATTTTGTTAAGTGGAGCTAACATTAATAAAATATTAAATGAGTTATATTTTGTATATTTTCTTTGTTTCATAATAAATGATGTTCTAGACAAATTTTTTTGTTTCAAATTAAGTGATGTTTTCAATTTTCGATGAAAAATTAATTGCATTTTAACTTATACTCCCTCTGTTCCATTATATAAGATTTTTTAGATGAATGCACACATTTTAAAATTTAATTTATTACACAAAACAATCATTAATGAAATATTAGATTTAAAAGAAAATAAAAAATGATTTGCTATAATGTAATTGGCTAGTCAACTTAACATTAAATGGATAAAATTAAAAATTTGTATTGAAATTTGAAAACATCTTATATTGTGGAACAAATTAAAAATCCTAAAACATCTTATATAATGGAACAGAGGGAGTAATAATTGTTTTTGTTTTGTATTTTATTTTTCTATTTGGTCAAATTGGAGTTGAATGGATAATAAATAATATTTTATTTTTGAAAATAAAAAAAAATAAATGATTTACTAATCTATGTTCAAAAACTTTAAACATCAATTAAAATCTTAAAATGAAAGAGAGAGGTAGTATTGGAAAATGTATTCGAGTTTGGAGACTTCAAAACATGGTCAATGTTATATTAGATAATGAAAGACTAGATAAGTTGCCTATCACAAAAGAAATAGTCTACTTTGTATTACTCCACGCAAAATTGTGTCCACGTTTCCCTAAATCGCGCCCACCAAACAAGAGATTCCAGATGCTTCATTTTCATCATTCATAATTTTTTCTCTTCTTCTTTTAGCACATTACTTTATTTTCTAATAATGAAACCAAAAAAAAAATAAGAAGAAAAAAACTATTTGAAGACATCATTTTATTATTTTTTATAACAAAAGTGTTAGAAGAAGAAGAAGAAGGTGTGAGTCATTCGTCTCGACGTTGTTCCGGTTGTAGTCTCGATGTCGCAGGGTTAGTGCTCTCCGGGGTTAGTGCCGAGTTAGACGATCTGTCTTGACCTTTCTTCGAAGGTTTTCAGTCCTTTCGGTTCCTTGGCTAGGTTAAAGTGTCGGGTTTGGTTTCTCTCGGGTATCCTCGGTTGTAGCTGTTTTTTAGCAGGTGTCATCAGTGGTCTCTTGGTCGGACTAGTGAGAGCGTGTGGGTTTGTAGCCTTGTTTTGGATTCGTATTTGTCTTACGAAGGTTCTAAGGTTCCAAGTGGTGGTGAGAGGCTTTGCTCCATAGTCTTGCCGATTCGGAAGCTAGTGGAGTTCATTTTCGTGCCTCGGAAAATCGGATAGAAAATTCGGCTCATTATCGGAGTTCGTAATCCAAAATTTCCGGAATCAGGTGTTTCGTCGCATGTTGCTCGTGGATCTTCTCTTCGTTTAGTTCGAGTGAAGTCTTTCTATTAGCCTTAGGCGTTCGTGGTTCATCAATAAGTGGCACTTGCGGTTAGCTGTTCAGCCTTCTTCATCAACGTATCTTACCCTTTTGGCTTCGTTTTGATTGTGCGTTTCCAATATTTGGCTTTCGAGTATGTAATTTGTTTTTTTTGTTTTAATATAATATCAAGTGACAAAAAAAAAAAAAAAAANAAAAAAAAAAAAAAGAAGAAGAAGAAGTGAAGATTGATGAAACTTCTGGAAACAGATTAGACACGTGCTTTCTGGTTGGTGAAAACAAAGCTGTAATCTTCTACTTCGCGCACATATCTACACACTAAATCTCAACCCTTCAATTACATACTCTCTCATTCGCTCGATTATAATGTCTTAGCCACGGCGTCTCCTCCTTGTCTCCTCCACCGCCTGAGTTTTCACCCACCGTCGTTTGAGAAACAGTCTTCACTTGACTTCCTTCGCTTCTCGTTCGTTTTAACCCTATCGGAACACCGAATAGCCTCGGACTTGCTTCGTACTCCACCTCCATCTCATCTGATAATCGATTATCCGGTAAAAACTCCACTGGTAGTTTCGAAGTTCCTCCAGTGGAATAGCTACGATCAGTTGTTTGAGATCCGCCGTAGCTAGAGATGAGACTAAAGATGTTATCGCAAAGAGATTTCATCTGAGAAAGCTCACGATTAAGCTGTATGTTTTGATTACGAAGTTTCTCGTTCTCTTCAAGTAACTCAACTGATAAACCACCATTTCCTAACGGAGAAGGAGACATCTCTTGATCTTCACCTGAATTAGACGGAGAAACAATCGGAATTCTCGTAACCGACATAACTTCGGAAGATGGATTAATCGTCGCTTGATGATGATGATGATGAGGTATTAGTTTCCGTCGTTGAATCTCACGGAGAAGACGTTTCTCTCCTCTTCTAAAACAATCATTCGAAAACTCCCATCGATCCGGTACAACTTTTTTGAATCCCTGAAAGGTAAATCCGTTAAAATGAAGACACTAATAAAGATGAGAAAGAGATTGAGATTATGAGTATTGATGACATACGTAAGTATTGAGCTGACGAACGAAACTAGAGAAGTTATTGTGTTTGAAGTGTTGAGGAAGTAAATCTTTAGCGAAATCAGTTGGATTCCAAACGATGAAAGAAGAACCATCTTCGTTCCAAGAGATAACATCGTCGATGGAATGATCATCGACGAGGTTAAAAGTCTTTATGAGGAAAGGAGTTGGAACAGATCTTTGAGATTCAACGGTAGTCATCGTGTCACCGTTATCGATAGGAAGCATCAGAAGAAGAAGAAGAAAAAAGTTGTCTTCTGAAAGTAACGAAAGAAGATAGAAGAAGAGGAGAATATGAGAGGAAGATCGAGAAGCTGCGTAGTATTTTGGGCCTTCAAGAAACTTCCTTTGTATAATTAATTAATTATTCCCTCATATAGTGTGCCCAAGTGGTGGGTCCCAACCAATTACTCTTTTTTTCTATTCTATCTTTTTTTATGTATCTGGAAGTTATTATAGATGTGTCTGTGTCTGTCTCATGGTATCTCAGACTCATCAGTATATGTGTCGATGTTTTGATAATAGAGAGCCCAAAACCACACACATTCAACCCATTCTCCAACTCTCACTAGTAATATTTTGGTCAAATAACATTCTCAACGTAATAAGCATATCAAGGAAAATGGGAAGCTTAACGTGGATTTGAAAGCCAACAACATTTTTGTCCTTTTAAGTGGAGTTGGACGAATTATTTTGAAATACTGGTTCTCCACTTTTTATATTATATTTGAGATGAGTTATGCGGATTTAGTTAAAATGTTTAAAGGACGATTGATCAACATTTATAATCGAATTGGATTTAATCATATATTTAAAAAAAGGCTTTTATCGATTTCTATTTATAATTGATTCATAGAAACCAAAATATCAGTGTTGATATCCTCGCTAAAGGTACACGAACGTAACATAGATCATAAGGACATCTTCATTCATGAGATACCCACCAAATATCTCATCAATATTTTAATAATATTTCTAATATATTTTAAATTGAGAACTCCACACTAATTTTTTACTTCCATTCATGAGATATTCATTGAATATCTCAATAATATAATATTATTATATTTATACAATTTTTAGTACAAAGTAATTTTAATAATTTTAATATATAGAGAAAGAAGAATGTTAGTAATTATAAAATTAGAAATTTTTCTTATTTTTCTTTACTTTTTAAGTCTCAGATATTAAAAAATATTGATTAAATTGTGAAAATATTATTACATAGTATGATTGAATTCATTTTACCTAATATAAATTAAAGAAATAATATATAATTCAAAATTATGGAAAATAGAACTTCATAAATAGAAAAATTATTTAATAAATTCTCAAAAGAAGTAAAAAAAAAATAACAACATATAAATTATTTAAATGACATTTTAAGTAGATGAGTGTTTGATTTTTTTATTAAAAATACAAAACTATGAAATGAAAACATGTTAAATAGTCTTAAGAATTTCTCAAGGTATCTCAATTGACTTTCCCAAGAGTTTCTCACCTCTCTTAATTTTCTATACCCCAACACTTCAATTAGAGTAATCCTATGATTATTTCAATCTATAACTTTGATTTTGTAATGGATTTAATTGCAAAGGAAAAGCAAATCAAGAAATAAAAACAAGATCAACATAATAAAACAAAACTGAATGAAACCGTAACTTATGATCTAGATAGGTTATAACTTAAAAGTCCATCCCGAGAACATAATTCATAGGTTGTAATAATCAAAATTTTCGTTAGTATTCCAATTTTTGTTTGTGCCCTGCAGATGTAAAAGTTTTTCGCCTTGTTAAAACAATTTTACCCCTAAATATGTTTTTCTCAGTTGGTTTCAGACATCCGTAACGAAAAAAGAGGCAAGTTCCGAAACAGAATCAGATTGTAATAGGCTTCACAGTCTCGCTCATGCTATACAAACCACGAAAAACTACAAACTGTTACCATGACATACAATTTAAAGCCATAAAAAAACCATATCAAAAGATGAACAGAAGACAACTTGAGAAGACTCAAATCCAGCACTATAAAAGGAGAAAAGGATTTAAAAACTTATGTACATTAGGATTAATATAAACAATAAAGACTTCGATAAATCTTTGGGCAGGAAAACAAAAAATACAAATAAGAAGAACCGATACCAGACAGACTCCATCTACAACTCCACACCATCATTGCTACTTATAACAGAGCCTTTCATATTCTACTACATAAATACCTGTAATAAACCCCTTTTTGTTTACCTTATAATATATATTAATTATTATTATTAGGTGGTGGAAGATGCTAATTATCTAAGTGGCCAACAAAATACTTCAAAAATTGCATTTTTTTAAATATATAATCATGTCTTATAACCCCATAATTCCCCTTTTGCTCTCCATTCACCATCCACCCCTTCTGATTTCACCTTCCCTTTCCTTGCGTTTCAGAAAAAGACCAAACATCAGTTCATGTAATGGTATAAACTTGGCACTGTATTATTTCAAAAGCATACCTCCGATTTAGCAAAAGGTTTTGGTTTTGGTTTTGTTTTAGACGTTTAAAGCGCTGGACAGTGAAGGATTTGATGCAGACTTGGCGTCCTTAGCATCTGATCCTTCCCCAACGACTGCTTCTTCCTCGCTCCTACAGCTCAGAGTTCCTGGATTCATCTTCCTCACTTCCTCTTTCGTGTATATGAAGATTTTACGAACCATGCAACAAAACTCCCTGCAAATTAAATCATTTTGTGTCAATTCTTAAAAGGATACTAGCACACATATTACATAAGAGGTTAGATTAGTTGGAAAAAACTCCAAAATCTTACAGCCAAGGATCATCTCCAACAAGCATCATATCGTTCTCGTCATCTGTGTAAACTATCAACCAATCTTTCTTGGGTGACATCAACTCTCCGTTGAACTCAAACAATGCATCCAGCTCCGCTACTAACTCCTCGTAGTTACTGAACTTGGATAGATCCACTGACCGCCCAAGTGCAATCCCCTGCTTATGAACCTTTACAAAACAAAGTAAACAACGAATCAAAATCCAAAAACAATACGGTTCAACTTCGTATAAAACACTGCCTCAAGAGTTCTCAAACTATCTGTGTCGAATTACAGCAAGAACTTTACCTTTGTGCAACTTCTAGTTGAGTTAGCTTTAGTGTGAGTGTCCTTCGAATGGGGACGATTACTCTGGAATGGTCTTCCCTGTTCACGATGTTCGTTTGTCGATTTTGACCCTTTTGACTGGTCAGAAAGATCCTGAACCTTTGGAGATGCTATCTGAGCAAGGCCAGCAGCATCAGTCAAGTTGTTTCTCTGAGACATGGTTGAATTTGTCCC
Organism: Biscutella laevigata subsp. laevigata; assembly: GCA_900406315.1. NCBI lineage: Eukaryota > Viridiplantae > Streptophyta > Magnoliopsida > Brassicales > Brassicaceae > Biscutella > Biscutella laevigata. The sequence goes on from OVAU01003326.1 coordinate 5,906, forward strand.
ATTCATGTTGTTGACCAGAGGAATACCAAAAATCCTGCAGTTCCCATCTCTTGACTTTGCTGCCTCCTCTTGTACCGTTACAGGCTGTTTTGTTACATTCTCCCTTACCTGAGCTTGCGCCTGAGCATTAACAGCTTCCTCAAAATAATTCAAAGCACGTGGACGTATGGGCCAGTTACAACCAGCATTCTCATTCGCCAGACCATGAAGCACCGGATATTCAGCGTAATTAACACTGCCTCGCCCTTGGAAAGTGGGATCAGATGGTGCAAGGACCTTAGCAGATTCATGCAACTTCAGAGAAAGACCAGATTGCATCATCTGCCACTGGCTAGCAAGATAATCATACTTGCCATCCTGATCACTCAAGTTTTTCTTTGCAGGCACAGATGTTGATGATGCATGCTCATAAAAAGGTATCTGATGACGGTGGGATGGATCTATGTTATTAGCTCCAAAGCCAGAAAGCAAATCCGTATAAGTAGGTTCATGCCTGCCTGATGACATCCAGTTCTCGGCTCCATACCTTCTGGAAGCCGAAACAACATCAACCTTATCGTCATCCGCTGAGGATTGCCACACAACAGAGCTCTCAGGAGCATCGCATTCTACACTTTCAGAGTGTTTCGTTCTCAAGGTCGAGTATTCTTGACCTTGCGAGACCCTTGAAAGTCCACTTGCAGGTAAAGGGTCCATGTTTGGTTTAGTTGATCCTGTATCATGTTCAAAGGAATTGATCTCTTTAGCTTTAATTTGCAGACATACTATTACACTACAATGGAAGGGGGAAACATTACCTTCTCTTATGACCATCGCCGAGTCTGGAGAAGGAGCTACTGTAGATCTAGGCCTCTTAGGCCTAGGCATGGGAACAGGACTCAATGCTGGAGGAGCAAGAGCTGGCTCTATCTTCCATGGAGATACTCTATCCGGTCGAGGAATGCTTGAAGTCTCGTCCCATCTCACCTGAACGACAATTGAACATTCAGCATTCATTCTCATCAACAATAGTATTGATCTTCTCTATAAACTAGGTCATACCTTAAGGGATCTCCATTTTGATGTTGGCCACCTAGAGCGGTCAGAGTCTTCAATCCCAACGATTGTGCCAGTAAACCTAATACCGATCCATTCAATCTGTGAATTTCATCTTTACAAAAAACATTGCGTATGGTCCAACAGAAAAGGAGTCATTCTTTACCTCTGCTCAGGAGCCTCTTCGCCTTCAAATCTCATTTTAAATCTCATGCCTATCGAGTAGTTATTCTTCACAGACTCCATATATTGATCAAAGGGAACAATAAACTCAGATGGACTTGTCCTATCAAAAACAAAATCACGCGTTAAGTAAGTAAGAAGTAACACTGCCAGACATCAGACATGTCGAGACAAAAATGGCTCAAACTAAAAGCTGTGTTGTGAACGAAACAAAACAAACCTTGGTTTGTAGTAGACTGTAAACATAGTGCCTGTGGAAATGGCATGCCATGCCGTGGCCAATACTCCGAGATGCATGCTGTGGCTGGATATAACAGAAGATGGCACATTTCCCTGTTGTCGCATTGCACGCCTTACACCTACTCGCAATTCTCCATTCTCACCCCTTTGAAAGAATTAGTACATTTTACATCAGATAAAAAACAGATAACAATAATATCAAGAACATAAAAATCTACAAACCTTAGAAATATAAATGCGTCGCCAGCAACCAGTCTCTTGGAGCTGACAAACACGCTCCATCCACTCTGAAGTAAATGCCTTCGTGGTTGACCTGGTATGACATCATAAACAAACATCAACAACGACAGGAGTTGGATGACACAAACTTAAAGACAGAAATTAAAATAGATTCCCATACCTCGGAAAATATGTCTGAAACGCCACTCATTAGCATGCAGATCTTTTGCAACTAACTCCTGAGTTGGAGGTTGTCGTGACATGTCCTGGAAAAAGAAACAACCAATGTTTAGACTATTTTATAACAACATAAAATGCCAAAAGATATTAAAAGCGCAATCAGAAGCAACAGAAACACCAACCAGAGGTGGGAGACATTCATCCGCATGCCGCCGAAGAACAGAAAATCCTCCGTGTGTACTTGTGTCCGATGCAGTCAGTGTTTTACAGAACGAGTGCACTTGGAACCTAGGGGGTGGAGGAGGAGGCGCTTCTTTCTCAATTTCATTTTCGTTTTGCTGTGTTTAACACACACAAAAATCAGCATCTTGCAGAATAAGATCAGTCTACTCCGCTTAACCCAATGAATCAGAAAAAAAAACAACTTACGTTAGACTCAGGAAGAAGAGTAATCTGCGCATAAACTTCGTCTGTATCTGCCTCTGCCTGTCAAACAATAGACAAATCTCTTGTTAGCAGACAATTTAACACTCCCAAACCAAACTTATCCAAATGAAATGACATAAGCCGACCTTTAAATCTACATTAATGACTCGACAAAGGAGCTTCGACGGAAGATTATAGAGAGGCATCTGCTGTTCTGCGGCCTGATTCGTCGATGCCTCCACCTAACCATCACAAACATTAAAACAATAGAAACCGACAAATTTCATAAGAAATATCTCAGTAGACAGAAACGAAGAGGTGAAATGAATAAAATTATAGCAAAAAAATAGTAAGAACTCAGAGATAGAACCAACCTGCTCGATGTGTCCCTGAGGGAAATAAAAGACTCGGTCATCTTGTCGAGGGACCGTCACAAGCGGACCTGCACATGCGTGCCAAAGCTCTCTGTACAGAGCAGCCTCAGGGTCGACTATGAAGAATAAGAAATGGTTTACGTCAGGAATTAGATCAACTGTTTCTGTAACCAAAACCAAGCTAAGAAAACTGAGAAACGGAGACTTACCAACACGATCTGCCGCCGCAGATCGGTTAGAATTATTCTTTTGTCCATCGCCGGCGACGGTGACACTTCTGGTCTCTTTTGGGTCACTGTAACCGGAGGAGGGAAAGTTCTCTCCTACACGATTTCCTTTCATTGAAACTTCCGAATTCGCCATACCTTAGTAATCTCAAGCTCAGATCTGTTTCATCTGATATCAGATAAGCCTCTAAGCAGACGATAGCAGATACAAAATCTCCGAATCCACCTCTTATCTCCCAAAAGCTTGCTTCGCTACTGCACTTGTGTCCTTTCTTCGTCTCTATCTCTCTAAAAAACACAATCACCACTGGTTTAGCTCTTTTACATTACTTGATAGAGCTACCAGAGGAGATAAAACTCTATAATCAAACGAAAAACCAACAAATGTCACCTCAAATTTGGCTCTATCTAGAGAAATAGCAGCTTCTGTAGTTATCTCTTCTTCTTTTACCGGAGTGACAGACGACGGTTGTACATCGATGACGAAGACGAAGAGACCTTTGTTCTTGTTCTTTATCTCTCTACTTTCTCTCTCTTATTTTTCTCTCTCTTATTTTTCTTCGTCTTTCCTATCTTTGTGTTTCTGGGTATGAGGCGACCAAAGGCTTAACCAGAGTAGTCAAAACTCTGCTTCAATCATTTCAACCGCGGTGAACTTCTAACCCATACGCCAAAACCGGCATTCACCGGTTATCATTCCCTTTTCATACCGGCTATTTCCGGTTGTAACCATTTCCGGGGGACCAGGGTCTGCGACCTCACAAAGCGAAAGACAAATCGCAAAATTATTTTCTTTTCTCCATTCTTTAAATTATTAAATTTAATTATACAACCTTTTCTTTTATTAGAAAAAGAGAAGAAACTCTCATATTCAATTCCTTTTATTTAAATAAATTTAAAATAACATCTATTTATTTATCGTATTTATTTAAACACAGCCACATAAAGAAAGAAGAAGCATTAAATCATCGGTTGAAAATTTGGGGAGAGGGATAATAAATGAGTAATTGGTAGTAATATAGAGGAGGAAGTAACAAAGGCTGCTTTACTTTTTTGAGATGGGGCACTAATTAACGGCGTCAACACGTCCGTGAACAAACGTCGTGTGTTGATTGGTTAGGAAAAGAGAGAAAAAAACGGAGTTAGTGAGATAGAGAAGCGTCAATGGGAAAGGTGTTGTGTTTTTATCGGGAAGTGGCTTTGTCGTGCTGTGAACAGGCAAGTCTTGGTGGATTTAGAGATAATAGGTACGTGGCACCAGAAAAAGCGTATTTTAGCAGTCCTCTTGATATTTCCAAGTTTCGTTTTCCACGCTTTTTTGACTATTGTGCGCGCTCTTGGGGAATTTTCGTCTCGTGAATCTCTCGTATTTTTTATTTTTACCCTGTGTTTTCTTTTTTTGGAAAAACAAAGACGTTTCATTATTGTTTTTCTTCTTTTTCTAACTAAATCAATAAGTAATAATACCAATATTCTATTTTTTAGTATTTTATTAAACTGAACTCAAACACGATACAAATATAAACAAACACCGATAAACAAAAGGAAAGCCAACTAAGACGGCGGTTTAACATCAATCCTGAAAACATAAAAACAAGGCTAAATTCTGGAATCACACATCCAACACGAAGAAAGGGATAAGGTACATTTGAGAAGAAGGTTGAACAGCTAACCGCTAGTGTTTTTACTGATGAACCAAGAACGCCTAAGACATAGAAAGGCTTCACTCAAACTATACAAAGAGAAGTTCCACGAGCAACCGTAGATGAAACACTGATTCTGGAAAACTCGGATAACAAACCGTTTTTGGATCCGATTTTCCACTGCACGAAATGAACTCTGAAAGGCCTTCTAACCAGCAAGACCACAGAGACGAGCCTCTCACCACCACTAGGAACCCCAGAAACTCCGGTCATCAAAGTCGATTCCAAAACCATAGCACAAACAAACCGCTCCCACTAGCATGGCCGAAAGCCACCGACGATACCCGATCACAACTGCTTCACTCGAAGATAACCAAGAGAGACCAAATCCGACATCAAACCAACCCAAAGCGTTGAAAGGACTAGCAACCTCCGATGACCGTTTCAAACGAATCGCCTAAATTAGCACTATCTCCGATGAACGAAAACCCAGCTTCGTCGAGACCACAACCAAGGCTAACTCAAGAAGGCAAGCTAGCTCAAACACCTATTGAACCTAACAAACGAAGACGAACAAGAACCCACAGACGACCACCAGAGAAATGGGGAGACGATGCTAACTCCAAGACGAGGCCAACCGGCGGACGAGCGGGACCACCGCCGCAAAGACCCATGCCTACACGAGGAACACGAGTTGGATCCAAACGAAACCGACAAAAAAACCACAGGGGACTACAACACCTGTTGTCTGTTGGCTCGGATATGAAGACTCAGATTGTCTCA
>OVAU01003327.1:0-11214 GCA_900406315.1 Biscutella laevigata subsp. laevigata
CATTTAAAATACAATATGTATGAGATATCACATACTTAAAATTAAAAAATTATAAATATAGCAATTGTAATTTAAAATAAATCACCCCGCATATAATGCGGGTAAAATTCTAGTATAACATATATTTTCAACAGGGTATGTTATTATATATTTAACATATATTTGCAAGGAGAAAGTTTACAAGTTCTAGCAGACTTGGCTAAGTTATCAGCATACATATTCAGACTTCTAGGAATTTTACAGACAGAGAATGCAGGCATAGAAGATAACAAGTAATGGATGTCTTCAATGATCGGAGCAATGTGACTGTGCGTCCAGCTATCCGAGCACCTTGTGCGTTGGGGATGCTGCAACCAGTTGGTGAGTTGCTGCGAATCAGTGGCAAAAGTCACCGTTGTATATCCCAACCTTTTAATCTGCACTATTGCTTCCCTTAAAGCAAAGGCTTCAGCCTCCAAAGGAGAAGCTAATGGCATTATCATTCCTACTCCTTGAACCTTGACTCCTTCACTCTGTTTGGTAAACAACCAGCCATAGCCCGAAACAGCATTTCTTGAGATCCACGATGCATCAACATAACACACATTATTTTGCAGGTTAGCATGTTGCTGACTTGAAGATGATGTGCTTGCATCGAGGCCATTCATCACCCTGCCCTTGCCCTGCTCCTTAGACGATTATTGCCAAAGAGAAAGATCAGTTATAGATTTAGCTAGAATCTCTGGGATCATCCATCTTTTCCCTTGGAAAAGCAGATGATTTCTAGATTTCCATATGTTCCATCCTATAAATGGGAAGATAGAGCTGTCAACATGATTTCCCTGCAACAAATGGCTAATAATCTCGGGTATGCTTCTGTTCTGAAGCTCCTCAGTCCACTGTATTTTGAGCGGGCTTAGCTCCCAGATTTCCTTCGCTACCGAGCATGTAAACATTAGGTGCTTCACCGTTTCTACCTGCTCTCCACAAAGATTGCAAGTCTTTTCCAATCTTATTCTCCTCTTGTGAAGATTCATTGTTGTTGGGAGAGCTTCATGGATCATTTTCCACCAGAAATGCTTTATTTTTGGTGGAGCTGAGAGCTTCCAAATTCTGTTGAATAGGGCAGAAGTTGTTCCTTGTGCAGAGGTACCCGGTCTATCACTATTTGGAGCAGTCATATTGGTTTTAAGCATGTTGTAACCGCTCTTAACCGTATACACTCCTTGTCTAGTGTGCTTCCAACAGATATAGTCCTTGCTGCTGTTTAGGGTTGGTCTTATTCTTTTAATAATCTCAACATCAGCTGGATTGAAGATTCTTTCAATTGTATAAATATCCCATCGATTAGTTCCTGGACACAGGAGGTCTGCTACCTTTAGCGCTTTATTGATGGGTCCAGCTGATGGTATTGGAGGTTTGAAACTGCTCCCTGGAAGCCAGTTATCTGTCCATACATAGGTGTTGTTCCCATTTCCTATTCTCCATTTTGTTCCCTGCTTGATTACTGAGATTCCCTGGTATATGCCTCGCCATGCATGGCTTGGACGTTTACCAAGAGAGGCTCCCATTAGGGAGCTATTTGGGAAGTACTTGGCTTTGTAGACTCGAGCAAGTAAAGAGTTAGGGCTTTGTATCATTCTACATACCTGTTTACTTAGCAGAGTTATATTGAATAACCTTAAGTCTCTTAATCCAAGCCCTCCATCATTTTTCGAGCAGGTTATCTTCTCCCAAGGCACCCATGGTATTTTTATACTTATCAGCAGTCGCAGCCCAGAAGAAGTGCCTGATGTCCTTTTCAATTTTCCTTAGGACTGATCCTAGTAGTAGAAAACAAGACATTGAATATGTGGGGATTGCTTGTAGAACAGCTTTGATTAGAGTATCTTTCCCTGCTGGGGAGAGAAGTCTTGCAAACTAGCTCTCAACTTTCCTCTTGATTCTTTGAGCCACATAGTCAAAACAGCTAGCTTTATTTTTCCCAACAGTTTCTGGTAACCCAAGGTATCTGTTAAAGCCCTCAGTACTTGAAATTCCCAACAGGTCAATGACTTCTTTCTGACATGCAGGCGGGGTTCCCTTACTAAACATAATTGAGGATTTCTGAAAATTCACTCGTTGGCCTGAGATTCGACCATAGTCCTCTAGAACCTCTAATAAATGCTGACATTCGGACGCATTAGCTTGGCAGAAAACTAATGAGTCATCCGCAAATAGTATATGAGAGATTCTGGGACCCCTACGACTAGCTTTATACCCATGCAACAATCCATGTTGTACTTTTTCCTTAATAAGAAAGGATAGTCCTTCTGTACAAAGCAAGTATAAATAAGGAGACAGGGGGTCACCTTGGCGTATTCCACTTTGGGGTTGAATGCATCCTTTTTGAGAGCCATTGATTAAGATTGAGTAGGTAACTGTGGTGATGCAGGTCTTAATCCACCGACACCATTTATCTGCAAAACCAAGTTTCCTAAGCATATAATCAATGTACTCCCAGCGAACCTTGTCAAAAGCTTTTGTAATATCTAACTTAATAGCCATGTAAGTGTACTTTAGGGTCTTCGTCTTTAGGGAGTGCATCAGTTCATGCGCTATCAGCACGTTATCAGTTATTAATTTGTTGGGGATAAAAGCAGTCTGATTTTCCGTTATTATTTTATGGAGCCAGGGCTTGAGTCGTTCAGCTAGGACCTTAGATATGAGCTTATAAGCAACATTACAGAGGCTTATTGGTCAAAAATCCTTAACCATCTTAGGGGATTCTATCTTTGGGACAAGACAGATGAATGTATGGTTTAACTGAGGATCCAGCTCTCCAGTTGTAAAGAAATGCTTAACAAAATCATACACACCTTTTTTAATTGTGCTCCAATGGTGTTTGTAAAAACCAGCAGTGAAGCCATCAGATCCAGGGCTCTTATCCTCACTCATCATTTTTAATGCTGCGCTTAGCTCTTCTTCAGTTAAATCTCTTGTTAGATCATCATTCATTTCTTCACAAACTCTTTGATCCAAGTTGCTAAGAACCTGCACAGCATTATCCATTCCATTAGAGGAGAAAATTCTGAGATATATCTGGTAGTGATATCACAGAGTTCCTGGGAGGAACTGCACTCATTTCCTTCTTCATTTCTGAGAGACAGGATTCTGCTTCTATTCCTTCTCTGCATAGTCTTAGAGTGGAAGTATTTAGTGTTTTTGTCCCCCAGCTTAAGCCATTGGATTCGACTTTTTGTTTTCCAATATTCCTCCTCTAGCAGGTAGTTCTTATTTAGCTCTTTTTTAAGATCCTGGATCAATGGAAAGTTGGGCGGATATGAATCATAGAGGCTATTAATTTGTACCTTTAAATTTCGGATGTTGATGCTGGTGTTGGTGTTGTTATTCTTCTTCCATCGAGAGAGATTACCCCTGCATCGTCCCAATACAAATCATATATTCCTCGGATGGATTCTTTCGGTTGCTTCCTCCCATGTACGCCTTATCAGGTCACGAACTTCTTCATTGTCTCTCCATCTATTATCATATTTGAATATCTTTTTCCTTCTGTTGTAATGGTTCTCTGTGTTCAGAAGGAGAGGTCTGTGATCCGATCCAAGCCAGTCTAGGAGGGTAACTGCTGCTCCAGGGAAGAGATTTATCCAGTCCGCATTTGCCATCACACGATCAATTTTGGACTGAATTAGATGCCCTTTTCTATTCCTTGTCCAAGTAAAATCTCCTCCTATCATGGGAAGGTCATGAACTCCAACGGCGTTGATTACTCTCCTGAACAAATTAAAGGAACGTTCTGACCTTCGAGGACCTCCTTTCCTTTCATCATTGCTTCTGATATCATTGAAGTCTCCTAATAATAACCATGGCTTTGTTGCAAAATCCCCATCTTGAGCCTCTGCCAACAACTTCATCCATAAAGACACCCTTTCTTGCTTCTCCGGATTTCCGTAGATATAACATATACCAAAAGAGCTTCTGCCATTAGCTATATACATTTTGATGCAGTTAAGAGAAGGCTGATCCAAAAAAGAATAATTTAGCGAGGCTCTTCAAAAAATTGCTAGTCCTCCGCTTGCTCCATTAGCTGAGATCAAAAAATGATTGTCATACTTCAGTTGCTTACCCATAGTAAGTACATAGTTATCTACATTTTTTGTTTCAACGAGGAAACATATATCAGGAGAGTGACTTCTCTTGATATCCTTCAAGTACCGAACTGTCAGGGGGTTCCCCAGCCCCTGACAGTTCCAGTGGAGGATCCTCATAGCTGATGTGGTGGTTTAAGGTTGACCACCAAACCTTCTTCAATGCTTTGATCCCCTTTCCTTTGTTTGACAATTGGTTCCACTTCATCAGTTTGTGCACCTGATACTTTCCTTTTTGTACCCCTACATTCTAACACCCCAAGTCCATCTCTATAGCCCAACTCTTCTTCGATTTTCCTAAGTTCTTCCTCTTTACTATCCGAAACATTCTTCTGAACTTCCTGATGTACATGCTTTCTGCCTTTCCCGCACTCTTACTTCCGTGAGAGCTAGCTACTAGAGGGAGAAATTGCTTACATTCAACGGAAGGAGTTGTCGTCCCCCTTGCCTGAGGATTCCCTGGTATCAGAATGGTGTTCTCTATTAGATTACTGCCCCCACACGATGAGGAAGAGTGAGTGAGTGCACCACAGTTTCGACAGAACTTTCTAAGCCTGTCATACACAAATTGTAGCATTACCGGCTCACTATCATCTTCTAGGTCAGCAAGTCTGTTGAATATAAGTTTTGTAGTTATAGGCATCTTGACTCGAACTTTAACCATCGCAGAGAGATTCTTTGAAGGCTCTCTAACACAGGCTTCAATAGCATGACCCAAAGACTCGCCAATATCCATATCTACCTTCTCTCTTCTCAGATGCTCAGGTAGACCTATGATTTGTACCCACATTGTAACATGCTTGAGAAAGTTTGGGTCATGCCTATTTTTTCATCGGTCAACTGCAACAAGCCAGTCATTGAAGTTCCAGGGTCCTCCTTCAACATGCTATTGAGATTCTGCTCTGAATCAAAGAAAAATTGAACCTTTCCTTCATCTAGAACCTGACCTGTAACTTTGCCAGCCATCCTCCACGCTTCAGGCAAAAGGATCTTCATGTACTTAGGGTTTTGATAGACTGGATTTAATCCTTTCACTATCAGGTTGCGACTACGATTTTCTTCCTCCTCGGCAAGGAGAGGATGAAAGGCGGAGTGGCGCCTTATCAGCTCCTAAGTTGAGCCTCTGAAAAGCCTTCCACACATCGTCTTTTTCCATTGTAGGTTAGGGCTTCACTAGAGCAGTAGAGAAAACGATCAAAGATGATGAAATCGCGATGATGAGACACAAAATGCGGATTGAAGGGGAATCAGACGAGAGATCGCTGATTAGTGGAATCGCCTCGTAGTTTCTAGAGCGACGGGCGAAGATTACTCCATCCTAGTATAAAATATATAATCTGTAGATTATATATGTTATTATATTTTTATAATTTAGAAAGTTAATTTCAATATAAAAAATAGGAGGAACGAAACAACTCTAATATATAATTGCAATAAAATATTCGAAAATCAGTTTGTTAAATATTAACTACTTTGACGCTTTCTCTCTCTCACTATTCACTCTCAGTCTCTCTCTCGTTCGCTGCCGCTTTGCTGCTTTGATTCTCATTTCCACCAAAAAGGAAGGAAGAGAAGTTCGTTACTTTCCCAATATTAGACTATCCACATCTTCTCCAGATCCGAATCTAGCTCCATTTCTCCATCTCTTCTTCTCTTTTGAACGACCCACGATTTTTTGTCTCTCTGCCTTGATCTTGATTTGTCAGTTCCAAATCTAAGAGCTTACTGGTGAGTTCTCTCCATCACTTCCTGGGTTTTCTTAATCCTCTTTTCTGTTTCGCTGATTACTTCCTTCGGATTTGAAGCTTCTTCGGGATTAGGTTTCGGGTTAATGTGTTTTACGATTTGTTTGTTCTTTTCTTTGCTAATCTTTTGATGGGTTGATCTCGGAAGTAGTTAACTTTGGAATTCTTATTGGATAATATCATTTTGGGTTTTCTTCGATTTTGAGATGCCAATCGCGTTTGTTTTGATGTGTTGTGTCAGTCTGATTTTCTCAAAATCATATCAGATCCATTGATTGGCAAATTTTAGATTCTTTAGAAGTGTGAATAGGATCTATTTGTAGCTAGACTGAACAGATTCTAATAAGACTATATAATGGATCATGAGATTGCTTATCTGAAATTAAGTGCTATTCTATCTCCTAAATTGTTCCAGATTCTTTGGTGAATGTAACTAAGTTGGAGTATCACAATTCAGCTTTGGTTTCAAGCTTTTTCCCGATTCTTTTTATGTTCTTAAAGATCATAGCTTGCAAAAATCATTTAGGGAGATTTTTGTTTATGTTATGTAGAAATCTCTTGTTTGGAGTGGTCACTGTACACAAAGGCGATGAGGGGAAGATCGGATGAAGGGAAAAAAAGGCCGGTGATTGTTTTGGTCTGCGTTGCAGCAGCAGTACTTGTTTTTATATATCTGTTCTTCGGCTCCTCTAACCATGGGGCATCAGCTATTGAGTATGGGAGGAAACTTGGGTTGGGTGGGGATGAAGATGATACCAAGAAGGATGACACTTCTAGCTCGTTTCTTGGAGAAGATCTAGGCAATGGTTTCACACCGAGAAGCTTTCCTGTGAGTTCTTGCACCATTTTTTAAAATTGATTTTCCACTTCTTTGTACCATTGATGATTAGACGACGTGGTTAGATATTGTTGTTTACTCTTTCTTTCTTGCTTAGGTGTGTGATGACCGGCACTCGGAGCTTATTCCTTGCTTAGACAGGAATCTCATTTACCAAATGAGACTGAAGTTAGACTTGTCTTTGATGGAGCACTATGAACGCCATTGTCCTCCTCCTGAAAGGCGATATAACTGCTTGATTCCTCCTCCTCCAGGATATAAGGTAGGTCATTTTCTCCAGCTCTCTTGAATATGTACATTATCATATTTTGTGCATGTTATGAAGCTTTTTTTTCTATGTCACTATGTCCAGATTCCAATCAAATGGCCGAAAAGCAGAGATGAAGTGTGGAAAGTGAACATTCCTCATACTCACCTTGCACATGAGAAGTCTGACCAAAACTGGATGGTTGTCAAAGGAGATAAAATCAATTTCCCTGGTGGAGGCACACATTTTCACTATGGTGCTGATAAGTATATCGCATCAATGGCAAATGTAAGGCAGTTCCTAGATCTTATGCACAAGATAGCTATGCACTTCTTCATTTACTAATGCTATTTTCGAAAACTGCAGATGCTTAACTTTCCAAACAACATTTTGAACAATGGGGGAAGGCTGAGGACATTTCTTGATGTTGGTTGTGGTGTTGCAAGCTTTGGAGGTTATCTTCTTTCATCAAATATTTTAACGATGTCCTTGGCACCAAATGATGTTCATCAGAACCAAATCCAGTTTGCTCTGGAGAGAGGGATTCCTGCATACCTCGGTGTTTTAGGGACAAAGAGGCTCCCATACCCAAGCAGGTCTTTTGAACTTGCGCACTGTTCTCGTTGCCGAATCGATTGGCTTCAAAGAGACGGGTTACTTCTTCTCGAGCTAGATAGGTTGCTTAGACCCGGTGGCTATTTTGCATATTCATCTCCAGAAGCATATGCACAAGATGAAGAAGACCTCAGAATATGGAGAGAAATGAGTGCTCTTGTTGGGCGTATGTGTTGGACTATAGCTGCAAAAAGGAATCAGACTGTAATTTGGCAAAAACCATTGACAAACGATTGCTATTTGGCAAGAGAACCTGGAACCCAGCCTCCTCTTTGCAATTCTGACAATGACCCTGATGCTGTGTTTGGTGTAAACATGGAAGCATGCATCACTCAATACTCTGACCGTGAGTTTTCATTCTTCATCTTTCTTATCGTTTACAGATAATATAATTCCGTCTAAATAATTAACTTCACATGTTTTTTAATATCATATATGAGAATTGCCCACTGATTCATTTTTCCGCGTTTCTATTAGATGACCACGAAACCAAGGGAAGTGGGTTGGCTCCATGGCCAGCTCGATTAACCTCCCCTCCTCCTCGGCTAGCTGATTTTGGATATGCCACTGACATGTTTAAGACGGATACAGTACGTTTAGTCCCATAACCTTATTTGTTGAAACATTTTGAAGATTGTAGTCACCTTATATTTATTGCTTGCCCATACAGGAAGCTTGGAGACAGAGGGTTGATGTTTATTGGGATCTCTTGAGTCCTAAAATTCAATCAGACGCTGTGAGGAACATAATGGACATGAAAGCAAACATGGGTTCTTTTGCTGCTGCTTTGAATGAAAAAGATGTTTGGGTTATGAATGTTGTTCCTAAAGAAGGACCTAACACGCTTAAACTAATATATGACAGAGGCCTGATGGGCGCGGTTCATAGCTGGTCTGTTTCTCTCTTTACCTTTTAACTTAAATCAAAAAATCCATGTGTAATATATGTTCCTCTGTGATTTATTAAATGGCTATATCGCAGGTGTGAAGCGTTCTCAACTTACCCAAGGACTTATGATTTACTTCATGCTTGGGACATCATATCTGATGTGAAGAAGAAAGGTTGCAGTGCAGAGGATTTGCTGTTGGAGATGGACCGTATACTTCGCCCAAGCGGTTTCATACTCATAAGGGACACACAATCCGTCGTCGACCTTGTGAAGAAGTATCTCAAGGCTTTGCATTGGGAAGCAGTTGAAACAAAGGCAGTTTCAGATGCAGAACAAGACTTGGACTATGTTGTACTCATTGTCCAGAAGAAGCTTTGGTTGACAAGTGAAAGCCTCAGAGATATGGAGTGATGATGGATGGTGATGATGAGGCTAAAACTGCCTCAAACATGAAAAACAACATCCACAAGAGATCTCTTTTTTGGGGAGAATCTAATCGAAACACACAACGAAGAAATTTCGTTTTAAAGGCCATTTAACGTTTCTTTCTTTCTTTACATATTCATTTATGTTGTTTGTATGGTTCGGTAGAGATGACTACGTTTCCTATCAATCAAAACTTTTTTGTTGGTGCAAAATTTATGTATTTGATCATTGATTAATATATTTATTTTTAAAAATCTGATTTTTCACCAGAATCCAAAAATTCAAACGAAACTCAATCCAAACAATCTTGGATGATTAGAATAATCTCTTTAAGCTCTTTAGAATAATCATGTATCATGAATGGATAACGAAAACTTGAAGATACGTGATAAAAACAAAAGGCATGCGTGTTCTTTACTTAGTCCCATTATAACTGAGAAGTGACTTTACTGCTGTTGGAAGAAATCTTTAGGTTATGTTCCAATGAAAAAAATGGCGATAATGATTATTAGAAGAGAGTAAAGGAAATAATTAAGAATAATTGCAATTGATGATTAGAACATTTTATTGGTCCAAAAGGAAAATAAATACATGTGAAAGTGTTCTACAATCTTTGTCTCTTGGAGACAAAGTTGAAGCTGTTGTCCACTTCTCTAAGTTAACTCCCATAATTTATGCCCCATTTTTTCGATATATAATTCTATCCAAATAATTGATATTCAATTTTATTAGCTATGAGTTCATGACAATAACATCTACTATATTTTTGCAAGCTAGACTCACGACAATAAAATTTCAAACTAAAGGATTTTTGTTTCTTATGTTCTACTTCTTTTGTAGTATTTTTTTAATTGAGAATATAGTTAAATTATAGGGTCTTTTCAGTCTGAACCACTTTTTGAAACTTAAATCACTAAAAAAACACACTTTAAGAATTTGTTTCAGCCTAAGACACATTTCACCCAAATTGATTGTAAATCAAGATTTAAAAGACTCTTCTACCCTTTTCACAAAGCAAATACTAGTTACGATCTGACGATCGTATTTACCTATTTCTCTTCTTTCTACAACATAATTCTCTGCATTTTTCTTCCATATATCTCTTCATCTATAGGCCGTGTTTGAAGAAACATTCCTAGGTCAATTTCTTTTGATTGAAAATTGATTTTGGGATCAAGTTTCAGAAATTCTTCCTCCGTAGATCAACGTTTGGGAATAGCGAAACCCGGAGATCCATGTTGTTACAATGGAATCTGTCGTCAGATCATGGGCTTTCGCCGACGTTAATGGTCAAGGTTATCGACGGGGTTATTGAGCAAAGTCATTGGGTGATTGTGTTATAAGAAGCTTCACGCCAGATTTGGGTCATGTTTCTTCTTCATTCTTTGTTCTGCTTCGCCGAAGATTTGTGTTCTAAGAGATTGTTACCCGAGATTTATTTCTGGTTATCAGAATTGAGTTTTTTCTGCTGTTTTTTAGATTTTGTTTTGCTATTATTATTAATTTGGTGACCACAATTCAACACCTAAAATACACATTAAAATACACATATCACCTACACCCTTATTAACCACAATTCAACAACTAAAATAATTTGCAGAGATATTCCTTCTGTTTATCTTTGTTAACCACAATTCACTCATATCATAATTAGTGGTTAGCATATCTTGACTTCGTGGGTAGGAGCAGTCTGTCCATTGACCACTTACGTCCGTATTGACAAAAATACAAAAATACAGAATTAGAACCTCGATAGAGAAGAAGACATTCTAGTCCTGGAATTGAACCATACATGAATACAAAAATACAGAATTAGAAACTTAGTAAGACATGAAGGAACTGAGCATACAATTGACAACAGAATTCCGAAAAGGTGCGAGGATTAGGTTTTAGATTTTATTTTCGAGGGTTCGGTTTTGGTTTTCGCGGCGAGTTTGCGAGAAAGTTTCAGATTTGATTAGAGAGACGAATTTTCGATTTCGTAAACAGAAAACGGCATGAGAGAAGAGATTCAGTTTCGAATTTGAGCAAATTCATAGGATATATGAAAAATGAGAGAGAAGTTTTAGAAAAGATAACGATGAGTTTTCGTAAAATCTGTAAAATCCAACGAAAAGTTGGTAATTACAATGCAATAATTCGTTATATTGAGATAGTTATAGGGTCAATTTAGTAAAATCTAGTGAACCAATTTCTCAGAAGCGCCTCAGAATGCAAGAGATATCAGAAGTGTCTTATGGTACAATTGATTTTGGAAAAGTGACTCATTGCACAATTATTTATAAATTGTTAAAAAGAAGTGATTATTCATCACCTAGAATCAACAC
>OVAU01003329.1:923-11211 GCA_900406315.1 Biscutella laevigata subsp. laevigata
TCTTAAAGTTTAGTCATTTACACATCTGCAGAGAAATTTCACAGTGAGGATGATGCCTCAAAGGTTATAGCTTTATATATGCCACCTTCAGTTGAATACATAATCAGTGTGCTTTCTGTTTTGAGGTGTGGTGAAGCGTTTTTACCTTTAGATCCATCATGGCCAAGAGATAGAGTATTGTCTATTATTTCATCTTCAAATGTTAGACTTGTTATTGCTTGTGGCTTTTCTTTCGATGAATTTGGGTGTAAGCCGCTGGAGAGATCGCACTGGCTTGTGGAAAACGTCCTTTGCCCTGTATTATTCTTTTCAATGAATGAAAGATTGAGTGGGGAAAATGGTCGTTCAAGCTTTGTTTGGCCTTGTAAGAAAGAGAGGCAAAGAAAATTTTGTTATCTGATGTACACTTCAGGATCTACTGGGAAACCAAAAGGAGTTTGTGGCACTGAGCAAGGTTAGGATGTTTTTGTTTTCATGTTACGACTGTTTAAAGCTGTTTCTACTGTTTTTCTGATGATGACCTTGAAATTTGAAAGTCTTATTAGTTCGTTAGATAAAAGGATTTTCTTATGGATTTATCGATATATCACGTTCTGACCTTTAAATGAATGGGAAAATATATGGAAACGAACCTCTTTGTTCGGGGTTAAAATGTAGCATGTAATGTTAGATCGTTGGTTGTTCTTTGTAAAATTGATACCTATAACATTCTGGAATTGCATTAAAACTTTGACACCTTAGGATCCCAAAATCTTGGTGGAAGAGATATATAACATGTTGCTTATCTTATGCATTCTAGTTTGCCCAAGACTATTCTCTATTTTATTTTCTCGTTTGCCCAAGGTTGTCCTTTAGCTCTTCCATTTAATGCAAAGTATTAACATCTAACTTTTTTTCCCTTGCTCTATGAAGGACTTTTAAATCGCTTCCTGTGGATGCAAGAACTCTATCCTGTTGTTGGAGAGCAGCAATTGGCTTTCAAGACGTCAGTTGGTTTTGTTGATCATCTGCAGGAGTTTCTCGGTGCTATTCTTAGTTCAACACCATTATTCATCCCTCCATTTACTCTCCTAAAAGATAATATGACATCCATCATTGATTTTCTGGAGGTAAGATTTATGTTTTCTATAGTTTGGAAAGAAAAGAAGACCACCTCTTGTTGATGTAATGCTATTGAGACTTTTTATTGTTGCCAACTTTGCTTTTCATGTTCTTGAGGTCTTTCTCATTTTCCTGTATCCTGTTCCTTTTATGCTTTCAATTCGGGACATTGGTTTAAGAATCTTCACTAGGTTGCATATTGAGGATCAAATACGTAACTTAGAGCAATTAGTAATGCAAAAGGTGTTGTTGTA
Source organism: Biscutella laevigata subsp. laevigata (assembly GCA_900406315.1). Taxonomy (NCBI): domain Eukaryota; kingdom Viridiplantae; phylum Streptophyta; class Magnoliopsida; order Brassicales; family Brassicaceae; genus Biscutella; species Biscutella laevigata. The sequence continues at coordinate 2,279 of OVAU01003329.1, forward strand.
TCATATCTTATCGTTGTTATAATAATTTGCTGGATGCCTCTTTCATAATGTCAGTTTTCTAGTTTCTTTTATTTAGTTTAAGTTTACTTATGATTTATCTCAAGAAAAACATATGGCATGAGTAAATTTCTTAGTTGGAGCATGAATGAAGTACATAAACAAGTCGTGATGAAGAACATATATAGCTTGTCTAGTTGATTGCATAGTTTAGGCTCCCATTAGTTGAAAAGTGCTTTATCTGTCATTGTATTACTTTAACTTCCATCCGAGTAATTGTGGCGAAAGTTTATCCATCTTGGTAGGCGTATTCTATTAGTAGGCTCATAGCTGTCCCATCCCTGATCAGAGCTATTCTTCCTACTTTACAACACCATGGACACAATAAGCTCCGAAGTTGCCTGAAGCTTGTAGTTTTAAGTGGTGAAGCCTTTCCCGTGAGCCTGTGGGATTCACTTCACAACCTACTTCCTGAAACATGTTTTCTGAATCTATATGGGAGTACAGAGGTGAGAAAAATATGCTTATTATGGTGTAAACTCTGGAGATCTTAAGCTGGTATACTTACAAGTTTTGGGTTTGTAGTAGTGTCAGCTTGTAGGTACCGGCTTGTGTTTATGGTTTGAAGGATGTTGATAACTGACTTTTTAGTTTCACTTGTTTGATACATAGGCTGAGTCTAACTTCTTGTAGCGGGATCAGAGTTGTGATTGTATTTTTGTTCCGCATTCTCTTAACTTACGCAGCAGTTTGTTGGGATTGAATGTGCATCAATTAACCTTTCATTTGGTTTAGGTATCAGGGGACTGTTCTTATTTTGACTGCAGTGAGATGCCAAAGCTTTTGAAGACCGAGAAGATCAGTAGTGTTCCTATTGGCAAGCCAATTTCCGATTGCAAAATTGTACTTTTTGGTGACGAAGATAAACCTTATGAAGGAGAAATATGTGTTGGTGGTCTCTGCCTTTCGCAAGGATATTTGAATTCATCAACAGAGTATCAAGACTTTGTCAAGCTACATAATAACTCGCTCTGTAAGCATTTAACCAATGAATGTGGAAGCCAGCTATATTATAGAACTGGTGATTATGGCCGAAGGCTTTCTAGCGGTGATTTGATTTTTATTGGGAGAAGGGATCGGACTATTAAACTCAATGGGCAACGCATAGCCCTTGAAGAGATCGAAACAATTTTAAAACTAAACCCATATGTTATTGAAGCTGTTGTTCTACTTAACAGAGATCAGACAGAGCTTGCTTCACTTGAGGCCTTTTTAGTGTTGAACAAGGAAACCAAGTCCGATGAAGGTATCCTATATTTGATCAGAGATTGGATGAGGGGAAAACTTCCTCCGGTGATGATTCCTAAACACTTTGTTTTGGTGGAGTCACTACCAAGTACTTCGAGTGGAAAAGTTGATTATGAAGCACTAGCAAGGTTGAAACGGCCTAGAATACATACTCAAGATCTGATGCATAACAATGGAACTAGTTTACTGCAAAGTATAAAAAAGGTGAAACAATTTCCATTTTGTCACCTTATGGTATCTGATTGCTTCTTTGTCTGATAATCATGTTAGGAAGTGAAATCTTTTATTAATTTTCGTTGGGTAGCCTTTTGGAGAGTCGCCATTCTGTGTGGGAGATATAGTTCGAAAGGGAATAAACTAGAAATATGCAAATTAATTTTTATAATAGTGGTGACGATTTAGTAGTGTAGATTTTTTATCATAACGTTGAGCCAGGGGCAAAGAAAGAGGGGGTAGAGAACATGTGGTGCAAAGAAGATGTCTATACTGGTTGAGATATTGATATAAGATTCTTCTGGAACAGACATAGAATATCAATATATTTTGACCCCAGAAAATAAAACATCTCAATCTTTGTTTGAGCGATTATTCTTATGAAAGTGGTATAAAACATTTTTTGTTTATTTTTTTCTGCAGAATTTTATAGTCAATACTATAGGAGTTACATTATTTCTTTAACTTTCGATATAGGCTGTTTGTGATGCTTTACTGGTCAAAGAAGTTTCAGATGATGATGATTTCTTTGCAATTGGTGGAGACTCTTTAGCCGCAGCCCATCTTTCTCATAGTCTTGGTATTGATATGAGGTTGATTTACCAATTTCGAAGTCCATCTAAGCTTTTGGTCTGTCTGTCAGAGAAGGAAGGTAAGTTGAGAGAAAATGACACCACTCAGAAGCTATACCATAAAACAGAGAGTCAAAATAGTAATGAACTGGTGGTTAGAACTATTCCACTCCATTCTGGTGTTACATCAGAACCAACATCTTCAAGAATGCTGCGCGAGAATAACGTTTCCCCAAAGCGATTAAAAATTGTTTCAGAAAAGTTCTCTTTCAAAAGAATGAGAGATAAAACATCATGGGATCCAGGATTTTCCAAAATACAATGTGCAATCACTCGGTGCAACAAGGTATGCTATCAAAGCTCATGTATTAATAAAAGGGGAAACCAAGAAAACTGGTCGATGGAGTTTCCAAGGATTCAAAATTTCTGTATGCAAGAACTATGGACAGTGCATATGGAGTCTTGTGTAGATGCCTCGCCCCTAGTTGTGTTGAAGCATTCGAAAGCTTATCTATTTATTGGGTCTCACTCACATAAATTTTTGTGCATCGATGCCAAAAGGTATGTATCTCTGTTGAACTTCTATATTAGGTGTTGAAAGTTGTGATTTATCATAATAAAAGAGGTGTCATCACTATCTAGCATACGAAGCTATAAGTTTTTCTTGAACTACGATTATTGGTTTGGGTAAAGAAGATGAGGGGATTATGGGCTTAAGTTTTTTTTTGTAATATGCTGGACTTCTAACAAATGGTATGCTCCTCTATGCTAATTAGTGGTTCTATATGTTGGGAGGCTGTTTTAGAAGGAAGGATCGAAGGTTCAGCCACAGTAGTTGGTGATTTTTGTCAGGTTAGTCTTCTCAATTTATATAGCGCAGTATATCCCTTCTAATCGATTCTAACAGTCTTAAGGACATCTTCAATGCTAGGTCGTTGTTGGATGCTACAAAGGAAAAATATATTTTTTAGATTTCTCAACTGGAAGCTTATGTTGGACTTTCCAAACATGTGGAGAGGTATGACCTGTACACTGTGTCCATTAATTTCTGTGTCATTTCTAGAATTTGTATACCGATGGCTAGCTGACTTAAGACAATTTGTTTTCTTTTTTCCGATGAAGATAAAGTGCCAACCTGTTGTGGACACATCTTCACAACTGATATGGTAATAATGTTATGGCTTTTTCTGTTATCATATCCACCACGTCATTGTACTGAGTTCAAGAAGAGTTGTTCTGTGATCATTTCATAATTGTTATGCCCCATTTTGTATTTCTTTATAATCTTGTTCAAGTTGGTGTAGACCTCATGTTCATACTTTCATGTTTACCAATGGTTAAGTATGCTATTACATTGAACCATTACTGTCTCTTTGTTTTTTCATTCAGTAGACTATATTTCCCAAAGTTCCTCGGTCACTAACCACCAAGCCGAATTTTGCACCATTATGCAGGTGCGGATCACATGACCACACTCTTTATGCCCTTGACTATAGAAGTCAATGCTGTGTTTATAAGTTGGAATGTGGTGGGAGCATATTTGCTTCACCTGTAATTGATGAGGTGAAGGAGCGCTTAAACTACTCTTTCCTAGTTATGAATTGTTGCTTGTCCAGAGCTAAATTGTTTTCAATACTAGAATTCTCCTTTTATCTCCTGATTCATCTTTGAAGCTTCATTTAGGGTCATAGTTCACTTTATGTGGCTTCTATAAGCGGTCGTGTGATAGCTGTATCAATAGAGGTATGCGTCTTTTGATCCATTATCTTAAAGCCCTATATTACTTGTTTATCTTTTGTATCCCATTTAAAATGATGTGTTAAGACTTCTAAATTTCTTTGCCAAATATTCCAAATGGCTGGTGCTGGTATAATTTGAATAGGGCAGGTGAGATCTGGAATGTAAACTTTTCTACTCTCTAAAACTTAAGCAGCTTAGTCCTTAGAAGCTATGGTTCACTATCACTTATTTGGGCGAGAATTGTGTCCTGCATTGTCTGCCTTACTATGTACAGATGTTTAGTCTAACTGATCTACATGACATTGTCTGCCTCGTTTTTCATTTTACTTTTTCAAATGCAGGATTTTCCATTCCGCACCTTGTGGCTACTTGAACTAGAGGCACCGATTTTCGGTTCCCTATGCATTAGCCCAACAACCCAAATCGGTACTTTTTGTACTCCTTTTCTATTTTATTTCTGTTTCCTTGATTTCAGTAACATTGCCAATCTCTATTTTCTGTCACAGTTATTTGCTGCTTAGTTGATGGCCAAGTTGTTGCAATAAATCCGTCTGGAACTGTTATTTGGAGGGTATGTGTATGAGTTAATCTCAATGCACTTGAATTATATCGTAAAGTCCGTACAGCGTTCCCTGATTCCTGCTCTACTTTAGAGTTACTGAATGATGATAGTTAATTATTAGTCAAAAACGCTTTCAACATCTTTCGTTCCTGTCTTGTATTACTCAGTTATTACATCGATGCAGTATAGGACTGGTGGACCAATATTTGCTGGGCCTTGCATGTCACATGTTCTTCCTTCTCAGGTACTCTTTGTGTTTCCATCGGAAAAAAAATCTCTATGCTAATTCATATTATAGAGATTTTTCTCTAAGGCTGATTATTAGGCGTCTATTTTGCTGCAGATGCTTGTGTGTTGTAGAAATGGAACTGTATATTCACTAGAACCGGTACTTTCTTATACCTCGTAGACATTTATAGCATATAATATATAGTCCACTCTCTACCGTTATTTATTCCTGAATGGTGCTTTTGTTTTTAAGTACTGAAACCTTACATGTGATAGAATTAATTCCAAGCAAGTACAGGTTTTATCATGTCTCCCTATATTCTAAAATATCATCTCTTCATATGCATCATTAAGGGAGTCTTGAACAAAAGACAAATCAATTTAATAAAGAGTATTATGCCTTCATTGATTGGTTCATCAACTTTTTTGAGTTTCTTTTGAATCTAACAGCTTGCTGATCCACTTAATATATTCTTGAATATGTAATAATCGGTGGAATCAAACCTGCTACAAGGGAAGTCAGTTTTAGTTTTGTATTAGACACCTTTATATAAGTTAAGTTTAATAGGACCACAAGGACATTGAGGCAAGGACGTTCATGAGGATCAGCTGGTGAGTCCTGACTGTAATTTGCTTTTCAGGAATCCGGATGTCTTGTGTGGGAATACAATATAGGGGACGCAATCACAGCATCTGCATACATTGATGAGAATCTGCATCTTGAATCGCATCAGCCAGTAGCATCGCATCATCCAGTAGCATCAGACAGGTATTAGTTACAAGAGCAAGAAACAAGAACATAAAAGTCATTTAGCTTTTTAATGGATGTATGGATGATACATTTGTTGTTTTCCAGGTTGGTGTCTGTATGCTCGAGCTCAGGGAAAGTACATGTCCTTCGTGTGAGTGTCGATGTGAGCAAAGATTCAGATGAATCAAAAGCAGTAGAAATTGCAAGGTTGGAGTTGCAGGCAGACATTTTCTCTTCACCGGTGATGATTGGTGGCCGGATTTTTGTTGGCTGTCGGGATGACTATGTGCGTTGCCTCTCTCTTGAGAGTTGCAGGTAGGACCAACCGATTCAAAGGATGTTTTGAGATTGTATAATATGTAAATTATGGAATGTCTAGTTTGGTGTTAAAAAGAAATAAAGAATATTGGAAAGAAGAATTTGGTTTAAGGAGAGGTTTTTGTAGGTAGTTGTTGTTATAATAATAAAGTAAAAGTTTCCGAAGTTCGAATCCTCGAAAGAGCCGAATTAGAAAGACAAGATCAAGTTCTTTTATACATGTTTTCTCTAAAGTTTGTATTGAGATTGTGAAGATTTGAGATAAATTCTAACGTCTATATTATTAAGGACAGTAGATTACACTTCATACTCCAAGAATCTTTGATTGGGTATTCTCCTTTGTCTCATTCAATTCCTTGTAATTATAACCTCTCTGTACAAGTATATATTTGTATTCACTGTTGTAAAGAATAATCAATCAATATCAATTCATTACATGGTATCAGAGCACTTTCAATACCTAGACCTATTTTTCTTCGTAAATTTTCCTTTCTCCGGCCGTCAAACTTACAAACCACCACCGAGCTCTTTCAAAAATGCCTTTGGTGCTCTCACCCACTTCTTCTCAAGACACCATCCCTTTATCCGAAACTCTCATGCTCCATGTTAACATGACCAACATCACAAAACTCACCTCCACCAACTTCATCATGTGGAGAAGACAAGTTCATGCGCTCTTGACGGGTATGACCTTGCAAGCTACGTCGAGGGATCCACTACTGCACCGTCGCCCACCATCACCACTGATGGCACCACCAGCACTAGAAGTGCCTATACACTTTGGAAACGCCAAGACCAGCTCATTTACAACGCTCTCTTGGGTGCTACTAACACCTCTGTCCAACCTCTTCTCTCGACAACACTCACCTCTGCCGAGATTTGGTCCACCCTCACCGTCACCTACTGTGTGCTCTCACTCATCGCCGGCGCTGGTCCCTCCGCCACCGTCTCTGCCCACCGTTCCTGATATGTCTCGTCCGTCCGTGGCTCCTCCTCTCCGCACTTACTCCAGACGTCCAAAACAATCCTCTACCGTACAAATCACTCATTCTTCTCCATTGGATCACGACCCATTACCAAATACACCAGGCTCATCTCGTTCAGATTCCACCCTTGGCCCAAACTTAGCCAAATTCAAACCCACTAAAACTCCCAAACCTCCCAATCATCCTATGCTTACCAGATCAAAGCCCAACCACCAAACTTGACCCAAAAGCAATCCCTTACTGTAACCACCCACAACGCTAAAGCCTTCACCACAAAAACAACCAAATCAATCTCTTCTCTTGAACCTAAAACCGTATCCCAAGCCTTACAATATCAAGACTGGCGACGAGCGATGTGTGACGAGACTGATGCTATAGTCAGGAACGGTACTTACGATTTGGTTCCTCCTCATAAGGACCATAACATTATTGGCACACGTTGGGTCTTCCGCCTCAAATATCTCCCCACAGGCGATCTTGACAAGTATAAAGCTCGCTTTGTTGCTCGAGGTTTTCATCAGCAGTATGGCCTGGACTATTCTAAGACGTTCAGTCCAATCATCAAATCCACCACCATAAGTGTTGTTCTTCAAATTGTTGTTACTCACTCTTGGCGCATTCGTCAACTCAACACCAACAACGCCTTTCTTCAGGGAACGCTTACAGATGAAGTATACTGTGCCCAAGCTCTGGGTTTCATCGACAGAGACTGCCGTGATCACGTTTGCCAACTTAAGAAAGCTCTGTACGAGCTCAAACAAGCACCTCGTGCTTGGTATGAAGAGCTTAAAACACATATACTCTCTGCTGGATTCTCCAATTCTCTCGCTGATGCATCTCTGTTCATCCGCCTTGAAGGTCACAATTTTGTCTATGTCCTTGTTTATGTTGACGACATCCTCGTAAGAGGTAGTGATGCGGATCATACCAATGTTGTCATCGCTGCTCTTGCAGCCAGATTCTCTCTCAAAGATCACGATGATCTCAATTACTTCAATGGAATTGAAGCAACCAAATCATCGACTGATCTCCATCTCATGCAGCGCAAAATACATCACATATCTTCTCTCCGAAACAAACATGTTGGAAGCAAAACCCGTTTCCACTTCGATGGCCCCAACACCTAAGCTCACAGTCAACTATGGAACCCCTCTTGACAACCCTTCTTGACAACCCCACTGAGTACCGTATGGTCATCAGAAGTCTACAATACCTGTCATCACTCAACCAAACATTGGCTATGCGGTGAATCGTCTCTCCCAATTCATGGATCGCCCAACTGATCTACAATAGCAAGCAGCTAAGCGAATCCTCTATTACCTTGCTGGTACTGTCACTCAAGGCCTATTTCTCCGCTCCTATACACCGCTCCGCCTTCATGCCTTTAGTGATGCTGACTGGGCTGGTGATGCATCTGATTTCATCTCCACTAAGGCCTATATCGTCTACCTTGGTATAACACTCCGATCTCCTGGTCCTCCAAGAAGATACGCGATGTTGCTCGATCATCTACTGAAGTTGAATACCGCGCTGTAGCGAACACTGCCGCTGAACTCTTGGGTTTTCTCGTTGCTCATTGAACTCGACATACTTGTTCCATCAGCTCCAGTGATTTACTGTGACAACGTCAGAGCTACTTATCTCTGCGCAAATCCAGTCTTCTACTCTCGCATGAAGCATATTGCCCTTGACTACCACTTTGTTCGGGGAAAAATCCAGTCTGGTGCGCTTCGTGTCTCCCACATTTCAACAACGGATCAACTCGTTGACGCTCTCACGAAGCCACTACCTCGTCCTCGTTTCCTCGAGCTGAACAACAAGATTGGAATGACTGATGTCCCTCCATCTTGAGAGGGCGTGTTAAGGAAAGTAGATTACACTTCCCATAATCTGCTCCAAGAATCTTTGATTGCGTATTCGCCATTGTCTAATTCATTTCCCTATAATTATAATCTCTTTATATTAGTATATATTCGTATTCACTTTTGTAGAGAACAATCAATCAATATCAATTCATTATATATATATATATATATAAAATAGTGAAAAAATGAAGTTATTATACACGCATAATGACATTTTGATTCCACTTTAATATATAAGACGTGTGGAATCATACAATATTGAAACCTTTTTTTTTTTCCTCTTTTGTTGATTATGGATGCTCCATAATTGACTTTTGTAACACTACCCCTTAGTGCCTTTGTGAAGAGGTTAATATGTCCAGTTTTTTTCCATATTTTAGTCCCGTCTTTTCC
>OVAU01003330.1:0-11210 GCA_900406315.1 Biscutella laevigata subsp. laevigata
AGTGAAGATGGGGAAGTGGAGACTCTGAACACAGATGTCTTCTGCCAGCCTAAAAAGTTTGCCCAGCAAACGATTGCAACCACAGTGGTGCTAGACGATGATGATGATGATGATGACCTGGAGACTGATCAGGAGAGTGAACCAGTTCATCGGATATATCAGGAAGAGACTCCAGTGCAGAAGACATCTCAGGACCAGGGACAGCAGAGTGATCANATTCTACTTCCGACAGGGGAAATGTCAACTCGAGAGGATCGCATGCGTATGATGAAGCTCCGAGATGAACTCAATGGTCTGCTTGATCGTCTCTAATGCAGTTTTAGCCTTCTGGAATCGTGGATAGGGGGAGGAATTCTGNATGGTATCCATTCTACTTCCGACAGGGGAAATGTCAACTCGAGAGGATCGCATGCGTATGATGAAGCTCCGAGATGAACTCAATGGTCTGCTTGATCGTCTCTAATGCAGTTTTAGCCTTCTGGAATCGTGGATAGGGGGAGGAATTCTGGGGGAGCTAAAGTCTGGGTCTGGAGCATGGGGGAGCTAAAGCATGGGGGAGCTAAAGTCTGTTTTCGTTTTCGGTTTCGTTTCTCTCTTTAGAAAGTGTGTTGTGTGACAAACTTATGTTTAAGTGGGATTTTGTTTAAGTGGGTTAAAGACCTTTGGGAGTGGGTTGTTTGTTCTGGTTTGTTTTAAAACGTTGGGGGAAGTTTTTGTTTGATGTTTTTGTTTGATGACTTGGGAGTATCCATTGTGGTGTTCGAAGAGTGCAAGATCTCAGTGTTTTACTTGAAGGATAAAAGCTACAGGAAAGAGCACAAAGTATCCAAGATACCAGAAGAGCTAAAATGGGGGAGATTGAAAGAGCAGATGACGAGATGACAGGTGTGCAAAGCGAAAAGATACAAACAAGAAAGATTCAGAGAATCTCAGAACAAAAGATACAACAAGAAAATCTACAGCTAAACCGAAGATTCAGGAAAAGATACAACAGAATAATCAAGTATAAAGAGCAAGACAAAGATAGAGAATAGGGTAGATTTTAGACGGAGCACAAGCCCTCTGCGCAAGATCAAGTTAAGTGAACAATAGCTCTCATCGAGATAGAGTTCACAGAGTTCGAGCAACTGTTCTGCTGGGTAGATTAGGAGATCTCTTGTACATCTTCAAGAGGATCGACAGGATCAAGACCTGAGTGAGATTCATTCAAGTTGTTTGGGTAGTTAGGTTGGGTAGTTAGAAAAACTCACGAGTTGTATACTGAGTTATCTGAATAAAGAGGTTTCAATATTTCACAGATCATCATCAGAGTATAATCCTAACTCAAACAATCTCATGCGATCTTAAAATATATAATTTTGGTATTTTAGATAAATATTTCTTTTTAAAATTTATTAACAAGTTATTTTTTATTTTTTACTTGTTGCTCAAATTAAATTTATTTAGGAGTTTCGAGACCAACTTTTATCATTATCAGATAAAAAATTAACTAATATGGTATAAATTAACCTGTATTTGATGTATGACCAAAAATAATCGAATTAACGAAAAAAACCAAACTATATATAAATATATATAAATGATTTAACTGAAATTACAGATCAATAAATGTTGAATAAAATGACAATGTGTACCATTTGGTGTGAGTATGCACAATATCTGGATGTTCCCTGTGTTATTACGTAATCACTCATCTCACGCAACGTCAAATAATAGAAAAATATGCCCAGCTTAGTTCACTTTCATAATACAACTTGACACTTTTTAATTCACATGGTGCCACTACTTACATAGATATAAATGTTTAATATGCAATATTTTAGGATAAACATGGATATGAATATTTGGGAGGAGATACAATGATTTTGGGCTAAATTGGATATCTTGAAAACTGACCCTAGCCACATGCAGCTACATTGATTACAAATTTGACAAGGACGACAATTAAGAACCTTAATTAATGTTTTGTCCTTTTTAATTACGTCGACAATTTGGTTTCCACGATCGACATCTTTTAATCGTTTATTTAGAGACCATATCTTTGATTAGTCTTTTTCAAATGATTAAATAATCGTATTAATTACTCTTTAACTTGCCAATATTTTTCTTTTAATAAATCTAATTATATAGTAAATATATAGTGCTTAAAATCCATATGTATGAATTTTTACATAAGCTACAAGAACAAAACTTAGAACTATTGACACAAACAGTGTTAATTTCCCATAGGATATAATCAACTAGTCTTCGACTACACTAGCATATGAGGGAGACCACTAATTAATTTCCCATGGGAATGATCTACTAAACAATTAAATATATAATTCCAAATGTAATTGGCTACTTAATTAAACAAATGATTATGTTTTGTCTTAAACTAAGAATTCCTTATCCAAGTGACTTACGAGTGTGTAGTGTTTATTTTACATGTTTATCATTTGATGATTAATGTTTACATATATATAAATTAAGAAATTATTTAATTTTTCAAAAATAAACTTCATTTATCATCTATTTAACCATGAGTTAACCTATAAAGAATAAATTAAAGAAATAAAAAAGATCATTGGGGAAAAAAATACAACTAGACGATGAATGTTTTCGTGAAGTGAACACTGTGTTTCGAAATCACTCCTATTCTGTCTCTCTTTCTCGTGAAGACCTCTTCGAGTATTTTCGCCGGCGAGAGTTGAAGAGCGGCGGAGCCTCTCGCCGGAAGTCGACTGGTCCTCCTTCTTGCACCGCGATCATTTTTCCCCCTTCTCCAGGATGCGACTCGGCTTCGTCGGTGGTAGAGAGTCACCTCGCAGAACCTCCCTCCAGCGGCGTGGCGCAAGGCTCTTTGTCCTCCTCAGTGGCCGGTGCTTTTCGGTCTCGACCCCAGACGAGATCCCTGCCAAAGCTCCGGTAAACCTTCCCCTCCTCTGCCTTTTGGCCTCCTCCGACGGTGTAGATGTCCCAGATCTACTTCACCGTTGCTCGGAGAGTTCTTGCTATCGTCGGTCCTTGCTCTTGGCGCAGCGGCGGGTGTTGTGTCCGGCAAGTCTCGCGATGGTGGTCCTCTCGGCCCAGATCTGGCGTTTCTCCGGTTAAGTTTCCGGCCTCTTCCTCTCCCGTCCGGTTGGGTCCCGTTTCACGGATTGAGGCGGAGGTGGTCTCTTCTTCCGGCGGTTTCTCTTTCTCTAGTTCAACTTCTTCCGATCCAGGCGCTAGGGGATGGATGTTGGCGGGCTTTGTCTCGGCCGTTTCCCAGAACCGAGGCCGTTTTGGTTGTTGTTGGTGCTGGCGGCGGCGGCTCCGGTGGTCTTTGTGCGGTGGCGGCGGCTAGGTTTAAGTTAGATGCTATTAGGTTTATGGTTTCATTCTATGGGCCTTAACCTTTTTGTATTTAGTTCCTGTTTTGGACCTTTGAACTTTGTAATCAAATCCTGGTTTTGGATTTATCTAATTTTAATGAAAAACTTTTAACAAAACAAAAAAATACAACTAATTTTCCATTTAAAATTAGATATGAAAACAATTTTTTTAGCTTAAAACAGAAGTACTATATAATTAATTTTCCTTCTCATTTTCCTTATTTTAGATAATATCTTCATTTTTTTCCTTTTCTATTTTATGGCAGCGAAATATCTCCTTCTTCATTTTTTGTAAAAAAAAACAAATATCTTCATTCATGCAATTCATTTCCCACTTGCATATTAAATTTAATTTTTAATAAAAAAAACTCATCTTAGTAGTTATCTCTATATAAAGCCCAATCACATAGAAATTCATTACCAAAACACAGCATCACAATCTCATTAAAAACCTCATAAATAAATTTTTAAAAATGAGTGAATCTTTTAGATTCAATCATCATCACATCTTCTTCGTATCTCTTTTCATAACCATATCCACACTCAAATCAGTCCATACAATAACAACAAACACAGAGTTCGTAAAATCATCATGCACTTTCACAACATATCCAGGACTCTGTTTCACTTCACTCTCAACTCAAGCCAGTCTTATTCAAACCAGTCCCAAGGTCATGGCTCACGCGGCTCTCAACATCACATTAGCCTCGGCTAAATCCACGTCAGCAATGATGATACATCTCTCTAGTGGTCGGCTTAACCCGAGAGAAGTCTCGGCCATGAGAGATTGTGTCGAGGAGTTAGGTGACACTTTGGAGGAGCTTAGGAGATCGATTGGTGAGATGGGTCGGTTAAGTGGCTCGAATTATGAGGTTTACATGAGTGATATTCAGACTTGGATCAGTGCGGCTTTGACAGATGAGAACACGTGTACGGATGGATTTGAAGGAGACGACATGAATGGGAAGGTTAAGGTTTTGGTGAGAGGCAGGATTTTGGTTATTGCTTATTTAACTAGTAATGCTCTTGCTTTGATTAATCACTTTGCTTCTATTCATGGTTAAAGAGATGGATATAATAGTATTTTTTTTTAAAAAAAAGAGTTGTTATAATTTTAGTTTACTTTTCTTGAATTTTTCTTATGATTTTGTGTGTATATTGATTGTAAAATGTATGTCTATGAAGTCGAGAATCAAAATGTAAAAAATATAGTGCTTCATGAAACTTTTTTTAATAAGTACTATTTTATATACATTTAAAACTTGTTTTTTCCTAATCATTTATACATGCATGTATTATTTTATTAAATCAATTTTAATTGAAAAGGGTAGTATACATTGAAACGTCTATTTATTAAAATTTATTGAAATATTTATGTTTGATGTGATAAATTTAGAAAAAAGAAAAAGTTTAGGTGAAGAAAAAGATGTCTTACCTTTGTTTTTTTTTTTTGTCACACAATATGTATTCAAGGGGACTCGATCCCGGATGGTAACGCAGAGACCGCACTAACACAAACCACTAGTCTACATTGTCCTGGTTAGATGTCTTACCTTTGTTAGTATTGGGTCTTTGAATAATGGGAGACCAACGGCTTACCTTTGTTAGTATTGCAAATGGAATCTATCTTATACACTAACACTAAAAACTGTTTTTGTTTTAAGGTTTTGATTAATCATTTACTTCTTACTAAAGATAGTCATATCATATCATTATTATATTTTTAGAAAAGAACTATTTATAATAGAGAGAAATATTTGAATGTTACATTTTACTTCATCAATTTACTTGCAGAACGAGAAAATAGAAAAATAAGAGATAAGAAGAAGAGAAAAAATGTTGAAAAAAATGTTGAGAAAAAGAAGAAGAAAAAAATGGAATTTTTTTTTAACAGTCAAATCTGATTTATAAGCAATTGAAAAAACGAAAATAGATATTTTTTAAAAATGATATCAACTGATTTATAGGCATTGAATCTTTATTCATGGTAATTTTTAAAAGTGATATTAAATGATTGAACGAAAAAGTTCAGGTTTTGGTGAGTCTAGAAGGTTAATGTATGAAATGCATTGTCTCATTTTTTTATATATATTTAATACTTTTTCCTACCCATTTATACATGCATCATTTTCATACTTATGAATCTTTTTTTTCAAAAACTGTAAGAAAAAACACTTTCCATTAACTATGAATATATACTAATTCAATTTATTCCAATATCTTCCAATTATTTTAAGTTTACATTTTTGGCCTAAAATAACACATGTAAAACTCAATAAAGTTTTGAAAATAAATTTTAATGAAATCTATTTATTAAAATATTTATGTTTGTGAAAAATATAAAAGAAAAACTACATGTAGAAAGCTATCTTTTTCTTCCACTTTTTTGAAAACTTCTCATAATTTTCTGGGTATAATGATTGCAAAATGTATGTGTTCATATATAACAAACAAATAATCCTATCCAATTAAATATACATGTATCGTTTTATTAAATCAGTTTTACTGAAAGCTTATCATATATTGAGCTGATATAATAGAGAGTAATCATTGTATTTCTCACCACCCATCGAATACAAATCTTGTATTTTTTATTTTGAAAATTTATCTAAATTTTGAATCTTATTTTTCTTCTTTCAACTTATTTCTTTCTTAACTAAATTAACCTTTGTCAATTCTTCATTTATAAATTAAAGATGGTGAAAACAAAAAAACTAAAGGAATACTTTCAAATGAAGAGGAGGAGGACGCCGCTGAAAGTAAGACATCGCAGAAAAAAAGACATCATTGAAAAGATGACATACTTCAAAAAGTGATCATTGAAAAGATGACATACTTCAAAAAGTGATGTAAATAAAACATAATATCAACTTAAATAGGGAAGGAAAAGTAATCTGAAACAATTTTTTTGCTACAACCCCAATGAATGAAAAGGGAGTCTCTGCCAAGACTCTAGAGGCGCTACTACACTCATGAAATCCAGTCCACATATCCTCGAGGATATTGGTTTGGAATGAGAAATTGGCACGCGCTATAGCATTATAATCATCAAAGATCTTCATGCTTTCAGGTATCCAGCGGTCCACACCGAATGGATAGAGAAATCCGTAGCATATTGAATGAGTGCAAGGTCCGTACAGCTCAAACATGTTAGAGGAACACTTGTTAAATGTCATATTTGGCTTTAATTGATAAACAACCTGTTTCAACAAAACAAAAGACGAGTGATTGTAGAACAAAACCACATACAAACTAAATAGTGAGTATAAAAAGCCTACAAAGAACAAGTCGGATACAAACTTTAAGACAAGTTTCTATTACCTGATTTCCTTCTTTACTTATGCATGTCACTAATATGATTATTAAATAGAAATCATTAAGTAATACCATTCCAACGAGGTAAAAGAAATACACAAATAAAGATATTTTGTTTGAAAGAACTATAAAAATATATTTGAAGATATTTTTTATATATATGAAAAAGCGATAATAAATATACTTGAAGAGGTAAAATAGTTAGGAGTGCAAGTTGATTTAATCTACTCTTGAAATTAAAATTGTAGATTCGATCAATCCTCTTAATCCTCTAAATAGAGTAATTGTAATTTTACTTTTTATATTTGCTGAAATTCCGTCATCAACAATTTTTTTATTAAAATATATTTGAATCTTTCAAAAAAAAAATTCTATATATAAGGAAACGAAATAAATAAATAAAATCCAAAAGTATATATTGAAAGACTTCAAACAGATTAAATTTGTGAGTTTAGTTCGAATAGATTTTTCTAAAACAATAGATAATAAGATATTAGATTACTTTTTAATAAATTTAACATTAATTATTTGGAAATATTGACGTTTGTTATGTTGTGGAGGAAACATATCTAGACAGGTCAAATATACTTATCACTAAATAATGCATGATCATTCTTATTTTCAATAATTATATTGGTTATGCACTCTTTTGTGCAGTTTATTTTTTTTTTTGCATCCATTCACTTGTAACTAAAACATAAACTTTGATTGATTTGTAATTCGAAGGTTACAAATAAAATAACAATATATAATCGTTATAATTTTACAAATATGGTGCATTTTTCTCTTCTATTTATGTATGCCAATAATGTGATTATTAAATAGAAACCAATAAGTAATACTATGCCAAAACTGTAAAAAAATAATTCTTCGATATCCTTTTACTTGAAAAGTTAGAAAAAATGGTCAATCTTGAATTGTCAGATAAATCTTTTTTATGTACATATCGTTTCCATATAAATGAACATATTTGCCCAACAATTTGAAACTTTTTTTGTGGACATACCGTATATAACTTTGATGATTGCTAATGTTCTTTGCTTTTGAATTGCTCGTTGAAGTTGTACCAAAAGATGGAGCATCATCATCTTCACCAACTCCTTTGAAGCATGAAGAACTACCTAGAAAAAGAAATGATACAAGAGAAGTTTTGTGAGGCCCAAACCCATCTAAAGTCCATCAACTTGAAACCCTAAAGATATATGTATATAGAAGGAAAAGCTGGAAACCCTAGACAAAGCAGCCACAAAAACCACATCACCACGTCTCAGACTCACTGGAAAAAGAGAACAAAGCAAAGCTACAAAGAAAAATCAGACTAGAGGAGAAAAGACAGTTCTAGGTTGGTGTTTTGTGGGGAACGTTTCGGTCTGATCCGAGCGAATTGGATCGCGATCTCGGTGGTTCTGGATATATATCGCAGCAAGGAATTCATAGCACTTGACCGTTTCTAAATCGAAGGTATATTCAGATCAGAAACTGTCTCACAAGTGTAGGAAAAATCACAGTTTCCAGATTGCAGAAAAACTGCAGATTTCAGATTAAGTATTCAGTTTCAGATTGAGATTTATAGAAGTGAATTCCGGTCACATATGTGCAGTATAGACTAGAAATGTGCTTGTTTTCGAAAGTACTTGTCTCAGGGAAGCCGTAGGACTCATTATTGTCGCCGTCAAAGGTAAACCTTAGCCGTGGCACTTTTGTCTTCTTACGCAAGTAACACCTGTGTCTGTTAAAATCTGNATTTATAGAAGTGAATTCCGGTCACATATGTGCAGTATAGACTAGAAATGTGCTTGTTTTCGAAAGTACTTGTCTCAGGGAAGCCGTAGGACTCATTATTGTCGCCGTCAAAGGTAAACCTTAGCCGTGGCACTTTTGTCTTCTTACGCAAGTAACACCTGTGTCTGTTAAAATCTGCAGAAAAACCAGAAACCCTAATCTGCTGTCTTGTGCTGCAAGTTTCCAGAATTTTCTTGTTAGTCCAGTTTCAGCCATAGTTCAGGTGAGGGTGTGATCTCTGGAAACATAGATCATAATTCTTCTCTTATATTTCAAAATTCATGATATGTATGCTTAGATCTGATTGTTAGAATTGAGTTCTATGATTGATGTTATGCTTGATGTTATGTTAGGTGATAGGATGAGATTTTACATGTTTTATGATGCCATGATTAAGTGAATGTTATGGTTATGACTAGTGATAAAAAGTATATGTTAGGATGAAAAGTATATGTCAAGGTAAAAAGATATGAGGTTCACTCAGAAGGTCTGGGTACAAAGGTCATACTTCTGAGTGAGTATGTTAAGGAAATGACCAGAAAGTCTGAAATAAAGGTCAGACTTCTGAGTAGATATGTCAGAGCTCAGAAGGTCTGGGTACAAAGGTCAGAATTCTGGGTAGCAGTGTTTGGATGACTGGGTGCAAAGGCCAGTGTTCAAACAAGGCGGGAGCGTCTGGGTGCAAAGGCCAGACTTCACGTCTCGGAGTGTCTGGGTACAAAGGCCAGACTCCACCTAAGCAGTTAAAGGAAAATCATCACAAGGATGAGTGAATCTAAGATATGTCTAAGGAAAAGAATCATGAATAGTATGTGCAGCTTAACAAGTAAAATGAGTTCTATGTTTGCTAGTGTCTAAGTTTCCATGTTTTGATGCTTGTCATATAGGAGTAGAATGTGTTTTATGTTTTCGTGGGCAGAGATGATCTCCTCACTGAGTGATTCGTTGCTCACCCCTTCTGTTTCCTCCCTTTCAGGTCTGAATCAAGTTAATTAGTAGTTGCGCAAGTCATCTCGCTTATGGTGTTGTTTTAAGGACTTGTTTTGTTTACGTTTTAGTCAAATGTTAAAAATAAGTTTATTTGGAAAGCTATGTTTCAGTAAACCCAGGAGACGGATGTCACAAATTTGTAATTTCATAACAATATTTTTAGTAGAGACCCTTGAATTATAACCATGGAGAAAACGAAAAACCAAACCAAACTGAAAAATTGTTGTAAGAACAAAGCAGAAACAATGATTTAAAAAACACATAAACATTATGTAAAAACCAAACGAAAACATTGGTGTAGCATTTAAGCTACAGCATGCACTTCTACTTTGATAAATCTTTGCATGTGTTTTTTGACAAACTGTATGCTTTTAAAATAAGAAATATAGACCATAATGGACGCAAATATATTATCCAAATACTATAGAGAAATGCACGCAAATATATTAAACGATCGATAAATAACATATTGAAAAACAATTTCAGGAGAAGCATATTCTTCAAAAATTGAATCTCATGTGCCAACCTTGGCAACAAAGTTGAACAGCCGAAACACCAGCACTATCAAATTCTGATGATATGAATATAGACGACTCGTAGAATTTATGATTAAACAAAATTGAAATCAAAATATGCTATATGGAGACATAATCTGAACAGTTTTTTCATGTATTATTAATCCGAACAACATTATAAAAATTATATTGTTAAAATTGACATATGGCATAATTAGAAGGGTTGTAAAGATGCCGATGTGAATAGCTTAATATACTTCACATAGCAAATTTTATTAGTATAGATATGACCTATACAATTAACATATAAATATAAACAAACAATAACAAATAATCATCAAAGTCGATCTCAAACTTAAACGCGACCCATTTTAACAATATATAATTTTCGATATTTTTTATAAATATTTGCTTTTTACTTCATTAAGAAATAATTTTTTGAACAAGTGACGTTAGTCCAGTGGTAAAACACATGACATCACTGTTACCAGGTCGGGGCTTCGAGTTCCCGTGAGAGCATTTGTTCCTCTCATTTATGAGGGTTTGAAATAGTGGGCTGCCCCATTTGTGGCCTACAAATGTTGACAAAAAAAAAGTCATTTTTTTAGTTTTTACTTGTGGCCCATACTTTTTTTGGAAGTTTTTGAACTGACTGTGATCATCATTAGATGGAAAACTAACTAATATGGTAGAAATTAACCTGTATTTGATGTATGTGTAGTTTGAAAGAGAGAAAGCTTAAAGCTCAAGAAACTCAAAATACCATTCTCAATACTTAGTGAAAACGATTACATGACTGAAGCTTAAATAGAGGTTGACAAAAAAAAAAAAAAAAAGACTGAAGCTTAAAAAGAGGGAGAGAGACTGGTCTCTACTACAGGAAAATAAAGATAAACAGCTGTCTATTACAGCTCATTGATCCATGTTTGAGATAATGCCAAATCTGTTTTGTAGCTGTATTTGGTTTCCATCTTTGTCCTTTCCCTTGTCATGCTTAGTGAGAGTTGTACTGATGTCGTCCTTCTTTACCGTTGAGTTTGCAGGTTTGAATTCTTTGTTGATGGGCTGAGAAGTGGGCTTTCGTTGTTGAGCTCTATTTCGATCCATGTCTTCTTTATGGTCTGTTGGTGAAGCAGAGAACCGAGACGTAGACTTCTCCTTACCAATAGTATAATGAACACAAATATTCGAGTTAGCAAAAAAAACCAAACTATATATATATATATATATATATATATATATAAATTTAATT
>OVAU01003332.1:0-11209 GCA_900406315.1 Biscutella laevigata subsp. laevigata
TGTCCCCAACTGGTAAATACCACATCCGACTGTATGGTATTTTTGTTCGTCTGTCGCTATGCTTAAACCTGGGTGCTTGACATAATTTACATTCATCCAATGATTCATCTTCTTTCCAAAATATAATAAAATTCTCGATGTACACGTCAATTGTATGATATGGGAGACCTAAATTACACATCACTTTCTCTGTCTCGTAATACGATCTTATTGCTTGGTTATCGTCCGACAATATCCTAGAAATTAGTTGAGCCCAACCGTCTACACATTTCTCACCCATATTAAAATCTACCTTCAGATTCATGTATTGAGCCGCTAAGGATAACTGCGAGTCCCCTTCATGACAACCATCGTACAATGGATTATCCCTGCTTCCAACATGTTGAAAAATCTTCCTGTCTCCTCATTTGGACGTTGCTCCTCATTTGGTTGTACCGGGTTTTGATAACCTTGATCATTAATATGATCATCTTGGTTATCATCAAGGTTCACAGTTTCATTAAAGGCATTGTGAACCATTTCCACATATCTATCACCCCTATTATAGNGAAATTTTTCGTTATTGCAACTCCTACATGGACAGCAAAACATACCTCCACTACTTTGCGGTTGACTACTTGTCACGTTCATGAATTTTGCAACTCCTGCATAGAAATCAGCGGCAATGTTGTTCGTCTCCTCATCGATTCTTCGGTACATCCACCCTCTCGACTTCTAATTGTTATAAGGATTTGTCATACTTTTTTTTTTTACTTTCTTTCTTAATTTTTACAACTTAAGAACCCCTTGTGTCTTATATAGACAAAAGAGCGAATCTTTTAGCGACTACGACGTAGTAGCTAAAGTTCGATACACCTACCAACCAGAATTTAAAATGCATTTTAACCAATTTTTTACGACTGAATTGACGGAGTAACTAATTAGTCGCAAAAGAGCGAATGCGTAGCTACTACACCGAATAAGCGACCACATTTGCGACTACCTTGAAGCGACCACAGAACGGAGTCATTCCTTAATCGCTCAAATGAGCGACTACATTGAGCATAGGGTTGATTCAATATAAAATAGTTCAAAGACCATCATAACAGAAGAAAGACATGTTACAAACTTATAATAACCCAACAGAAAAATCAACGCCTGCAACAATGGCATTTTTCAATTTCCCATTGTTTTCTCTTTTTAACCTTAAAACAGCTAATTCCTCCTTAATCTCATTTAAAACAGCTAATCCTCAGTTTAACGACATTCTCATAATCTTTTGTGAAGAACAGTTTCGTAATCCTTGTAAAGTTTCAGAAAAAGAAGAAGATTGGACTTTCAGAAAAAGATGAAGATTGAAATTTCAGAAAAGATAAAGATAAAAATTTTAGAAAAGAGAATCGTATAAAACCTTAAATTACTGAAGTATATAAATGAGGTTTAATGATAAACGACAAGTTGTTTATGCATTAGAGATAATTTAAAACGCATCATTTTAAACTTCCGTTATCAATATAACGTGTTTTAACGGGTGGGTTGTATAGCCGTTGGACTCTCAGTTGGTATCATTGATTTGCAATTTTGGTACATGGAGGTTTAAAATGCAAAATTGTTACATCCGAGGGTTTTTTTCCAAAAAATCCTTCCTTTTAAACGATGTTTACGGATATTACACACAAATTCATAAAACTTATAAAATACCTATTATAACCTTAATTAACTCCTCATTAAATAATATTGGCTAATTGTTATAGAATAATAAATAAAGTAAAATAGGAAAACAATGACCACTTTTACTTTCAAAATCTGAAACATCATTTTATTTTTAACAAAAAATTTCATCTAAAACATCACGTATTATATTAATGAGAACTCACTTAACATAACATATATGTGTCATTCACAGAGTAAATTTAGAAAATATTATATTTAATTTTTTTGGGGTTTATAATATTCAAATTTCTTTCGAATTTAAAATATCAAAGTAAATTTGGGAAATATAATACTCAATTTCCGAAATTTAAAATACTTAAGATTTAACGATCATATCTAAAATATATCACAACTAAGTTATATATAAACCAATATATTCTACTAGATATCACAACTAATAAACATAATTATCTGAATACAATTACGCTCAAAAAATAATATTTAAATAGATTTCAAATTTTATAAATTATTTAATCTATGAAATAAATTAACATTGTGTCCTATATAGAATATATAGATGAATAGTGGTTTAAAATATATTTAAAATTAATCAAAATGATAATCTATCATCTATATAATATAAAAATTCTTATATTTGATTAATTAGTTTTTAGTTGAATCCGATAATTATGAATTATATAAGATTAAAACAAATAACTCGAAAGTTAACTATACAAAATATTATAAATATATAGAAATATAATATTTTATGTCTTGCATGACATGGGTCAAAATCTAATATATATTAGTTGAGAATCCATATAGCGTATGTGTCATTCACCGAGTAAAATTAGGAAATCTATTATATTAAAACACAATAAATCTACCACAAAAAGTCATATTGAACTATTTCCTAGATTGAATTAAATTAAATATATCTAATTATCTAAGATACTAAATCAAAATATATTTAATTTAGATTTTAGTATACATATTAATTAGTTTTGATTTTATATAGGAATACATACGAAATTTTAAATAGGATACTAGGAATATTTGTAACCTCAACCAAAACATTAAATACAAATATCTTTTAGTTATTATATCCCAAGATATTCTCCATTTAATTTTACTAGGAGAGTACCCGCGCAATACGCGGATTATGTTTTAAATATGTTATCAGTATAATTTTTATTATACAAAATATTTTAAACTTTTAAAATGTGACTATTAATGCTTTTAATATCTACTTTTCTAAATTTTAATTTTTTGATCCTAATATATTTATTTTTCAAATAAATAATTGACTTTTTTTTTTAATATTTCTATATATAATTTTTTCTTCTACATTTTTCATTCTATATATATACTTTATCCTCTACTTTTCCTTGTTTAATATATCTTGTAATTTATTTAGTTTTGAATTTTTTTTAAAAAAGAAAGAATACTTTTAGTTTGTAATTTTAGAGTTTTGAATCTTTATAATTTTTAAACTTTAGTAATCAATGTCTTTTATTTTAGCTAAAAGAATTTAATCAGATAATTCATTTTGAATCATGCGAGTCAAAGATTTGATGTTATAACCGTTATCGACTTGAACGTCATGGAAGAAGGTAATGATGAGAAGAAGAAAATATGTTTATCATCCCATTATTTTTTTCAGACATGATCGTCACAATAACTTTCGAGCATGCCTTCTTCTTAAACTATAAAACAAAACACATATTATAATATGTCATCACTTACGTCTAGAGTTGTTATAACATTACAACACACATCTTCATACCATTTTTTATAATCTACTTATCTCTATTATACCTTACTTATTATATTTTTTATTAGTATTGAATGTTCTTTGGTTTACTATAATTTTATAATTTTAATTTTATGTGAAACTTCAAAACCAATATTCTATCTCAATCTCTGAAATTATTTATTTTTATTTTTAGATTGATTTCTTTTTGTTAGTTAAATAGATGAATACTTTATTTAATTTCTGTATTGTTTAATTATTTTATCTTTCAAACTTAATTTCTGAAATAATTTATTTATAAAAATCGCATGAATTTCATTTATTTATGCTTATCATTAATTTTTTTTAAACATAATAATGAATTCTATACAATTAAAAGTTTATTTTTTATGTTTCAAATTTAATTTCTAATATTATTTATTTATAACAAGAACAAAAAATAAATTTCATTTATATTTGTTTAGTATTTTTTTAAGTAATGATTTATGATATTACTATAAAAAACTCTTAACCGTGACAATTTTGAAACTATACCATCATAAACAACAAAACTATGTCGTTTTGGAAAAATATCAAAATAAACAAATGTGAGTCAATGGAAAATTGAACTCATGACCTATATGTTAAACAATATACCTTAACCATTGTGTCACGTTGAATTTTTGTTAAATTTTACATTATCAATAAGATAATTATATTTTTATAGAGAAGGAGGTGCCAAACGTAATGGGAGAGTTTCTTCTTCTTTTTTCTGGAGAGCTTCAATTTAGCTGTCATCCACGGAGAAGCTTCTTGGCTCTAGCCTCATGTCTCATATTCTTTCTCGTTGGATATGGTATCAACTTCAAGACTGCAGATCATGAACTCAAGATCCCAGCACCCACTTCTCGCTACTTCCTTAATAGTGAGTTCCAAGAATAAATATTGGATTCATGTTCTCAATGGTGAATCGATCATTCGATATCATCCTTNTAATCGATCATTCGATATCATCCGTGTTTCCAGAACAAACAAGATACGGGTTGAGAAATTCATCCTCAAAGAATACTACATCCCGCGAAACAAGAAAGACGTTCTTTTCAAAATCATATACCCGTCGTTTATACTTATACCCCTTCCTCTTTTATTATATAGATTTTTCATATATATTTTAACCTATAAAATAAATAAGAATATTTTACTCTACACCAAATTGTTAAATACGAATATATTTTATTTATACAAGATATAAACATTTCCACGAATTAATACTTTTAGTTTATATATATATATATATATATCTAATCAAATAATATTTTAATTTTTTAAAATTTATTGTATTATAAATTTCACCAAACCTACTGATATTTTAAAATTAATACTAATCATAACACCATTTTAAAACTAATATTAATTCTAACAATATTTTAGCTATCCTATATAAATTTTTAAATAAAATTACAAATTATGTATAACCTAAGATGATATATTTTTATTATCATATTTTAATAATTTAAAATGTTAATTTAAAAATAAATATTCGCTAAATGGACTAAACTCTAGTATTTATTTAAAACATATTTAACATATATTAATTGAGAACGTACTTATATACTTATGACTTAACCTAGATATATAGGTCTAAATATTATAAATATATAGAAATATATAAAACTCTAGTTCATATTTAAAAGTAAGGTTCGTTAATAAATGTTTTCATATGATGGATGTACGGAATATTAATTATATTGGAAAGTAAATATTAAAAAGATGGATCTTTAAGAGTAATAAGACTGAAAAAGATAAAGGGAAAAGCTCCTAAAAATGTGAGAAACAAAAAGCTTTTTGGTAATTCTAAAACTTTGCTAACTATAGAAAGACACGGAATTGTATGATTAGATTCGGTCAGTCCCTTTTACTTTATCAATTTATTCATATTAATTGGTCCCATACAATTATTCACTATTTTAATTAACTTTGACAAAAAAGAAACAATGAATCATAAAAATCCTTGGTAATAGTACACTGATTGGTTCTCACGTGCTCAAGACTTACAAACCAAACCCAATTAAGACCCATAAACAAAGACAAAACTCACACTCACACATCTAACAAGTTCATAATCACACAAATACGATTACTTCTTTTGTCATAAGTGATTCTATATGCATTCCATTCACCATAAGTTGTATACCAAATCCGATTCTAATATA
Source organism: Biscutella laevigata subsp. laevigata (assembly GCA_900406315.1). Taxonomy (NCBI): domain Eukaryota; kingdom Viridiplantae; phylum Streptophyta; class Magnoliopsida; order Brassicales; family Brassicaceae; genus Biscutella; species Biscutella laevigata. Next base: position 5,578 of record OVAU01003332.1, read on the forward strand.
CCTTTTTTAGTTTCTCCATGTTTTGGATCTTTGAAACATTCACAGTTGGTGATGATGATGATCGTTAGAAGAAGAACCGGACAGACCCAAACCGGTCCAATATTGATCGGAATGGTTCTCTGTAGATGTCAAACCCGAGACTCGGCTTATATTACCCAAATTAGGTTGTTCCATTTTCACAGGAGCAGTTTCAGAAACCCTAGAAGATAAGCCCATATCGTTAGGGAACGAGTATAATCCCATGGTTCTATCTAACAAAGCAAACTGGCTAGCTGATCCAAGAGAATTCATCAAGTTATTCTCGTTGTTGTTGTTGTTGTTGTTACTCAAAACTGGAACTGAAGTGTTAGCTCCATGGAAGAACCCTAAATCATTCAAGAAACTTGAACTAGTGTTACTGCTTCCACCATTCATGGAGGCTAAATTTAAACTAATACCACCGATTTGAGTAAGGTTCTGTAGACTAGGCAAAAACGGGAGATTACTAGTAGTTGTAGAGCTTGGAGTGTTGATGATGACCATAGATGCTGACTGCTTGTTCTGTGAGGATGAAGCAGACTTTGTATTTCCGGTTTTACTCTTTTTGTTCCTTCGGCAGCCACCACCGACAGGGACGTTCCTCAAGGCGCCTCCACGTGTCCAGTAACGGCGGCAAGCTTTGCAGAAGTGACGTGGTTGTGTGAGGTTGTAGTTGTTGAAGTAACAGAACTTGGTATTGGCTGAGTCGCATCTAGGGCATTTTAGGGGTCCTTCGGGAGGCTGAGAGTTCTTAGCTTGCCTCGCTCTCTCAGCTGCTGGACCACTCAGACTAGCCGGATCAACGGCTGCTGCTGTGTCGACATGGTGGTGGTTAGGGTTAGGGTTTTGTGGGAAGTGATGAGAGAGTAGTTGTTGATGGCCATTAACTAAACTTCCAGTTTCTTGTAGCTGAAGATGATGAGGATTATTAGGGTGATTATTCGAATTCGCAGACTGCAAAACATTTTGACGAAAAATAGAAATTAATCACATAGTACAATATTGAAAAGAAGAACCAGAAACTTCAAATTCAATCTTGTTGATTATTAATATTGTTCTTGTTTTGTTATATATGTATTTCGTCTATATATATAGATGAATCAAGAAATACCATTTTATGTTTTAGAACTTTGGAAAAAATAAAAGAGAGTGAAGATGAGAATATGAATATATCTTTTAGAAAAATGAATCAAATTTATCAATATAAGAATCAAAACTAAGCTAAAAACGACAAAAAAGAAAGTAAAGAAAGAGAGATTAAATAGGTAATAAGAGGATCAAATTAAGAACCTGTGGCCAATTAATTGGTGGATCTAAAAAGCTTGAAACAGATGAGAAAACCATTGGTTGTAGTGTTTCCCTTTAATCTCTTTTGTTCTTCTTTTCTTTTAATAAAGTTTGATGGATCTTTAAAACTCAAAAGAACAAAAATGGTGGGAGAATCAAAAACACAAAAACGAAAGATGTGAGAAGAGAGCACAGAAACCAAAAGAGAGAAGATAGAGAGAATAGATGATGATAGAGAAGGAGCACAGAGATAAAGTAAGAACATATAGCTTTTTTAAAACATGGGGTCATGTTCTCATATGCTTTTTTAAAAATAAATATATAATTCCCATTATTCTCATGCATTATTAGTATATATATAATATAAAAAACATATATTTGTTGTGATATTCACTTTTTAGGGTTTGAGTGGAGGGACGTTTCTTCGCCTATAAGGTTCTCTCTGTCGAATATGAAGGTTCAAGTATAATTATAATTATGGGGTCCTATATGCTCAAATAAATAATCAAAGATGTTTCTAGAGACACCTATATAGACCTTACTTTGTATAATCTTAAGTGATATAATTTACAAAAAAAACAGGGTTCAAAGAGCATCTACGTGAATAAAGAAAAGTATTAATTAGGGAACTTTGGTCGATTTTTATACTTAGCACTAAGTAATTCTACTAGTTTGGGAAAATTCAAAGATAAATTGGTTTTGTGGAATTAGTCGGGTGATTGGGGAAGGACAAGAATCTCTATCATGTCCTGAGACATTTTAAGAATTTTGTATGGTTCTTTTTGGCTTTCAAAATTAATCAGATCTCATGGATCTTATGGTTATTTTTTTTTTTATAAAACCTCTTTATTAAACCTAGCCCAATCGGCCCAATAACAAACAAGGCCCATTTATTTGGCCCAAGAAAGAAATGTGAATAAAAAATTATCTGTACAAATAACTATGATCTAGAATTGAATGATCAAGTCAAATCTAACACTAAGAACATTAAATGAATGAATGAAGATAAGGAATATAAATTGTAAGTATCATGTTTCATAACCTAATTACCCTAATATATTGCTAACTCACTAGCTTAGGAAACGAGTATTCATTAATCATGATCAAAGCACAAAATCCCGTGATGAAAATATGCATAATCATGCTAAATAAGACATAAAAAGAAATAGACAAAGAAATCAAAAGGAAACTATGATTAAAATCAAGATCCAAAAGTTTCATCAAACTAGCAGAAGTAGTCTTTGAAACTAAGAACAAAAGATAAGATATCATACAAAAACACAGTGGTTAACCCAAACCAAAATGGTAAAATGGCTTCGTCAATGCAAAAATGTTGACTTTCTTCAGCTTGGAACCAGTTTGTCAAACTGGTATGCCTCCTCGGTACACTCTTCGTGCTTCTGTATTGGTGAGTTGTGACCGGTTTGCCTTGGCCGATACAACCTCCTGCCTCCAATCCGTCAATATTGGGATGATAAGTAGGTATAGGACACCAATACACATGTACCGGTATGTGAAACCGGTACATCATCTCGGTACGCCTCGCTTTAAGCTCCTTTGTGTCATTTTCGACCCCTTTTCTCGAATTTGCTCACCTTCAGCATCTGAAACGTGAAATGGTATGTAAATGCAACCTATACATGCCTAAATGAAAGCTAATTAATAAAAACCGAATAAAAGGTAGAAAGACACTAAAACACACAATACATCAATCAATCAATTGACAAAATAGTTATATGGTTATATCAGCTATACGATTAATATTATAAGAGAATATTAGAGTTGCACCCATGCTATCCACATGTTTGATTTTATTTTTTGTAAATAACATTTACAGTTAAACCTTTATATAATAAAAATAATAGTATATATTTATAATCTTGAATTATACACTATTTGTGGTTTGATTTGGAAATGTTTAGCTAAAATATTCGACTTATTGTCCAACATTCAAAACATATTAGCTTATTTATAGGACTGATTCATCTTTGCTTAATAAATTTTTTAAGCAATGTGACACTTTTTAAAATATATTTTCTTGAGATTATATTAAAAAATTACTTTAAATTACTTTAACAATAATATCATTTGAAAAAATCGAAATTTTATATTCAATAATTATTCAACTGAAATTGAATATTTAAATAATTAAATATTTTGATTTTTAAAATTTAAATATTTAATAATTATAATAAACTATAACGTTTTGTTATAGATCTAGTCTATTTTAATAGAATGCATACAGTACATAACTCTTGACTTTTAAAATAAATTTAAGAATTTTTAAGTAGATAATAGTTTGATTGAATACCATTCCACTCTAAATCTATTAAGTGGTTTTTGTGTCATTTAAGAAAATGACATGTTATCTTATTCAATAGCTAGCATGATATTTAATAAATATACACGTACTCGTGAATATTTATTCATGATACATGATCCCAAAATAATATACTACTTTGCGAAATGTCACATTACTTTATACAAATACACAATAAATGCATAAAATTTTATTGTAAATCAGCAGGAAATCTTATTTTGTTTCTCTTCTTTTCTTTTTTTAATCTTTTTTGTTTCTTCGAATTTTCTCTCTTTAAATACAAAAGGCTCCCTATATCATGTGGTTCAAGTAGTAATACAAAAAGGGGAAATAAGTGAAGCTTAATTGTAAGGCCAAAACTTTTCATTTTATAATGATATTCACATTACAAAAATATTGTTTTGACCGGGACTTTGATATTTCATGTTTTTAGTTAACAAAATAAAAAGAAGAGCATTTCTTAAAAGCAGAAAATAACCATGATAGAGTTTCTTATTTGCAGAATCTATTGGACATGGCGATTTATTTATTACATTTTTTTAATAGTATGGATTACGCATGTGCTTTTAATAATATCATGTTGTTTTATTTTATGATCCACTATTTTAGTTAAGATCAATTAATTGTCTTTTTGTTATATAGTTTTATTTGTTAGAGTGAGTTTAAGTATCATTATCGATCGTTTTTCTTTTACGGGAATTCGAAGTTTCTACCTAATAACAATGCAATCAAGTAATTATTCACTGCATTAACATAACTTGTTTCGACTAAGGACCATGTAACAATATCATTATGGTTTATGATGTGAGTTTAAAGATTGTTTCAAGCAGCTTAATTTGGTTTTATTTCTAAAATTAATCCAACAGAGTAATTAAGAAAAAACTAACAATAAAATTTACCACTTATTACGAAGACACGATGACATTACTTTTTTTCGAAATGAAATTCACTACTCATTTTTTTTTGTCAACTTTGTTGGGTCATTGATAAACATGGTTTTTATAGGTTTTTAATCATCATTATTGATTATCTTTGTATAGTTTAAGTTGCATTTAGAGTCTTTTAGGATTGTATTTTGTAGTACATCTTTACCCAACTTGAACTGAACCTAAGACAAAGACGTTGTATGGAGTTGGTTGCGGATTAGGATCTTGATATTGATTACCATCCAGGCAAGGCTAATCAGGTCGCAGATGCTCTTAGTCGCAAGAGAGCGGTTGTTGATTCAGAGAAAGACTTGGAAAGTGTGGTCAGTATGGTTGGGTCATTGCGGTTGAATGCATTGACGGATAGGGTTGAGCTGTTGGGTTTGAGAGCGGCTGATCATGCAGATTTGCTTACTCGGGTTAGACTAGCCCAAGAGGAGGACGAGAATTNAAGACTTGGAAAGTGTGGTCAGTATGGTTGGGTCATTGCGGTTGAATGCATTGACGGATAGGGTTGAGCTGTTGGGTTTGAGAGCGGCTGATCATGCAGATTTGCTTACTCGGGTTAGACTAGCCCAAGAGGAGGACGAGAATTTGGTTAAGGCATCAAAAATTGAGCAGTCAAAGTACACGACTTCGAACAATGGAACGATTTTGGGAAAAGGAAGAGTGTGCGTTTTGAACGACCAAGGGTTAAGGAATGAGATCCTTAAGGAACCACATCAGTCTAAGTTTACGATACATCCTGGTTCGACGAAAATGTATCAAGACTTGAAGAGGTATTATCATTGGGTCGGCTTGAAGTGAGATGTGGCTAAGTGGGTAGCAGAATGCCCGACTTGCCAACTAGTTAAGGCGGAACATTAGGTTCCAAGTGATCTTCTGCAGTGTCTTCCTATTCCGAAGTGGAAATGGGACTTGATCACTATGGACTTTATCACAGGATTACCGATGTGCAACAAGAAGGACGCGATTTGGGTGATTGTAGACCGGCTGACTAAGTCGGCACATTTTCTGGCCATTAACCGAGAGGACAATTCGAAAGTCTTGGCCGAGTTATATGTTCGAGAGATTGTTCGGT
>OVAU01003333.1:0-11207 GCA_900406315.1 Biscutella laevigata subsp. laevigata
TAAGGGCCAAGGAAAACAATGGAATTCCTGGTTATGGGCCAGGGAAAGCTGCGAGAATTGGGTCAGGAACCCACCATCGCTATAAAACCTTGGCAAAATACCAAGGAAAGTAGCAGGAACTGGGGCACGAACCCACCGTCGCAATAAAACCTTTGCTACGAGCCAAGAAAAGCGACATGAAACATGGGTCATGAACCCACCACTGTCTGGAATCTTGACCAAGAGCTAGGAAATCCCACACAAGTAGGTCACGAACCTATCATCGCTGCGAAATCTTGTCCAAGGGCCAATAAACACGACGACAACTAGGTTAAGTACCTGCCGTTGCAATGAATTCCTGGCCATGAGACAGTGAAGCGACAAAACCAGGTCAAGTATCTGGGTCACAACGAATTCTTGGCCATGAGTCAGTCAAGCAGCAATACCGGGTCAAGTACCTGCGCCGCAGCAACGAGTTCCTGGCCATGAGCCAAAGGAAGCGGCAAAACCGGGTCAAGTACCCGCCGTCGCAGGGAACCCGACCATGAGCCAAAGGAAGCGACAAAACCGGGTCAAGTGCCCGCCTTCACTGCAGAATCTCGGCCATGAGCCAGGTAAAGCTATAATATTTGGGTCAGTACCCACCATCGTGATATATTCCTAGCTATAAGACAAGTAGAGCTGTAGGATTCGGGTTAAGTATCCACCAACCACGCTGAAACCTCGCTCGAAGAAATCAAGAAAGCAGAATTGAACTCAAAGGAGCAAAATCTGTCAAGAAATCAGTCTCATGTGAGCGAACCGCGCGGAATTCACCTGGAAAGGCAATAGTTCACACGGAATTCACCGAGAAAGGTAAGGGTTCACACGGAATTCAGCCGGAAAGGTAAGGGTTCACACGGAATTCACCCGGAAAGGCAAGGGTGCACGCAGAATTCACCCGTAAAGGCAAGGGTTCACGCGGAATTCACCCGGAAAGGCAAGGGTGCACGCGTATTCACCCGGAAAAGGCAAGGGTTCATGCGGAATTCACCCGGAAAGGCAAGGGTTCACGCGGAATTTACCAGGAAAGGCAAGGGTTCACGCGGAATTCACCCGGAAAAGCAAGGAATCGCGCAGAATTCCCTTTGATAAAACCAAAACCGCGTGAAACCCCCATTCACACGGAGTTCTTCATGGAGGAGGAAGAATCCACATGAAAAGCCCATTGCCAATGGAGTGATATACTCTTTACATTCTCACAAAAAAATAAAGAGTGGGGGGCAAGTTGTTGGGCAATATTTCCGCGTATACGGCACAACAGGAAACCAGGCAGAAACGCCTTGCGTGGAATTGGGCCTTGCGGTAATATGGGCCTGGAACCGGGTAGATTCCGCGCAAGAGAGGGATAACCGCGTAGGGGTCTCGCAAGGGTAGTTACATTTATCTGCGTAAAAGACTTTGTCATGAGATCCTGGCGAGAAGAACTTGGGATATTTGAGAGAATCTCGCGGGGTATCAACGAGATATTTCCCATTCCCACCAGGACTGAGAGGGTCATCGCTCCTCTATAAATAAGGAGGCATACGCCACATGAGAGGCATCAGAAAATAACCTAAGAAAGCGGCGACATTAACCCTTGAGAGTATTTCTTCCACGCATCATCCGTCGCTTACAAGGAACCGGATTATTTTTACCCCAACAATAAAGATAAAATATGTTGTTTATCCTCATGATTGATGAAAATTTCATCATGGAGTGGACGGTCCTTCACTGGATTTTCAGCATTTCTTGATGACCCATCAATCAAAAGATTTCCAACATTCAAAATTGAGGGTAAAGAGATATCAACTCTAATTTCTTGAATGAGCACATCTTGAATTTAAGCGCTCTCACTAATTTCATCATTCTCATTAAATCTAGCATTTTTCGGTTTTTATTATCTTCGGTATTATGATTTGGACAGTAAATTCTACATCCTTTAGATTTCACAGGGTAACCAATAAAGAAATTATTGTATGTTCAGAAGTCTAGTTTCTTTTTATATGTATTACATATTCTTGATTCAGCTGGACATCCTCAAACATGGAGATCTGACAAACTAGGTTTCTTGTCTATCCACAGTTCAAAGTGAATCTTTAGAACTGTTTTGCTTGGAAACCTATTCAAGATATATACCGTAGTACGTAATGCGTCCATCCACAAGATATATGCTAGCTAGTATGACTCATCATGAATCTAACTATTCTCATATAAGTATGATTACACATTTCAGCTACACCGGTCTACCATGGAGAACAAGACATTGTGTACTGAGCAATGATTCTGAATTTATGGATAAGTATGGCAAAAGATCCTTGTCTTGTTTCATCATATATGGTATAAAATGTACCACTTATATCCGACCTAAAAAATTTCAATTTCTTTATAATTTCCTATACTTTAGTAATGAATGTTTGTACAACGTTCATATATTAAGATTTTTCATGCAAGACATAGACATACAATAACGTGAATAATCATCAATAATAATAATAAAATATCTTTCACATTCAATAGTTGGAACATCAAAAGGTCCAGTGTATTAAGGTTTATGTCGCTAGCTCTAATACCAGTATATTAGAAGGAGACACCGACGAACGTCGTATTGACTAAGCCGTAATGATAGACGGGGGTGGAGACATCCAAGTATTGGGAGCTAGCGACGGCAATCTCGGCCTAAAAATGCCCAACCACTGTTAGGATAGTTCCCTCCCCACGAGAGTCGCATTGGCAGTCATATTGACAAACCGTCGATGCACCCCCCAAAACAAAGGGGCAAAATCACCGACTTGCGAATGATTGAAAGAACTAAGGCTTATGAAGAAGTTAGAAGGTTTGGAAAACTATAGAGAGTTTAGAAAGACATAGTGAGCGAAAATGTAGAGAGAAGTTTCTTATGTAGATAATGAGATGAAATTTTACAAGGGATACACACATATTTATACTACAACTTAGTGGAAATATGTGGAAACTAAATGCATGTTGACATAAGCACACTCATAAGTAAGCACTTAATGTCTTACATCATGCTGACTTTGCGATGACATCATCGCTTTATTATAAACACATTTAACACACTTAAAACGTAACTAAACATAAATGAATACCCTTAATGGTCGATTTCGAACTTGATGATGTGCTTGTCGCAACATCCATAGTAGTCATTAGGACATTCATACTCCATCTCCGGCTCTTCGAAGTCGTCTTGAGTCTCAAGTTGATATCCAAGTTGAACATCCTTCCGACTTCGTCGATGTGCATTGGGGTTTTGGGCGTCTTCGAAGTATTATGCGGGAACACTGTCTTGGGAAGGTGGTTTCGCATTGTTGAGCTTTGGTTCTTGCTTCGTTGTCTTAAGCACATGCTTCGTCTTCTTCTTCGGTGGCTTAGGGTAGCCCTTTGGTGGCTTAAGGTTATCTAGCCATCCTTTTTCTTTCTCCATGAAGAAGAGCACGTCATCGTCAAGACTCATCTGATACTCGACCGAGTAGTAGTTCCACTTAGGATGGAACGAAATTGGAAAGGTTTCTACCGCATCGTTTAGCCTGAATGCATAAATCTAGAAATCTTCGAACGGTTTGGTGTCGTATGCGTTGAAGTCAGGTCGGAGTCCTCTCGGGTAGTCTTTGTGGTGGCTGAGGCTTGACAGAGCATGGATCTTGTTGGACTTGTTATGAACCTAGATTGGTCGATGGAAGAAGTAGATTGTGTGTGGGTTGAAGAAAGGGGTTAAGAGACGCCTCTTTCTTTAGTTTCTTGAAAGGTATACCCATCATTCTTCCCGATCTTCTTAACCTTTCGCTCCACACGTGTAAAGGTGCAAACCATGTCAAGAACGTCGTAAGGCAGTCAATTGAGAGGTGTTATCCCAACGGTATAGGTGGCGCATAGATACCAGAGAAAACACAGGACTTCTTGAGGCATGTATGCACTCTCTATCCTTAAGAGATGTGTGTATGGATAGTCGGGGTGGACTCCCATAGGCGAGATGAGGTGGTTCTCAAGACCATGATTGCTTATGATACGCGACTGGTATGAGAACATCTTGTTGCGAAAGCTTTCATGCAGCTTCTTCGTCTCGATTAGATCCTTCGTATCTTTTGGGGCATTAGCTCCAAAGTCGTACAAATCTAGGAGAGTGGAACCACTCGAACTAGCCATCATGTGTACTTTCTTTTGAGGGGGTCGGCTGAGCATGTCAGCGAGAGTGTTCTTGGCACCCTTTAAATAGAAGGACTTGAAGTTGTACTTCGAGAACCATTTACTCCATCGTAGTAGTTGTTGATGTGGGACCATCTTCTGTTTGAATTGCAACATCTTTGGGAAAGATGACATATCCATTTCGATACGGAATCGATGACCTATGAGATGGAATTCAAACTTCTTGATGGCTCTTTTGACCGCTAGGATCTCCTTGAAAGTGGAGTGGTAGTGCATCTTAGAATCTTTAAAGCGTCCGCTCCTGTAGCAACATATTTGACACTTACCGTTTATCTCTTCAAATAAAATTGCACCCCAATATTTGTCACTAGCGTCTGTCTGCAGAATGCGTGTTCGTGTAGAAGGAATCTTTAGAGTGGGTAGCTTTTGTATCTCCAATTTTAGGCACTTGATTGTCTCGGCTTGTCGCGTTGCCCACTGAGTCTGGTTCTTTGTTAGCATCTTCTGCAGTGGTCTTGTCAATTGTGAAAGCTGTGGGATAAAGTCGCTAACGTAATTAATTACCCCAAGGAATTGTTGGAGTTGTCTCTTCGTGAGATTTTCGTCGGGAAACTCGGGTAAAGTTGTTGCCAAATGGGCTTGTGGGCAAACTTTCCATCCTTTATCTCCATCCCAAGAAATTCAATGTTGGGTTGGGCTATAATCATTTTTCGGGCCGAAAGCATGATTCCATATTTTTTACTATCCCATGGAATAACAACAACGACTGTTTATGATCCTTTTCATTGGACGAAAACATCAGGATGTCGTCGATGTATATCAAAGTCGTGTGTAGGATGGGCTTAAATATACGCAACATCGCTTGTTGAAACAGTGATGGTGCAGTCTTGAGGCCGAAAGGTAACCCGTTCCACTGAAGATGGCGATTGGGTAGACAAAACGCCGTCTTATATCTTTCTTCTAGGCTATCACCGAGTTGCAAAAATCCAGATTTTAGGTCGAACTTTGAAAATATCTTTGCTCCTTGCAAATGTTGTAGTAAAACTCGTTTGTTCGGCAGAGGGAACTTGATATCTTGCAGGTATTGGTTCAGGGGCATGTAATCGATGACCAATCTGAGTTTTCTTCTTGCTTGTTCGGCGCGGTTGTTGATGTAGAAAATCTTGCATTCACATGGGGAGTTTGTTGCGGAGACAACTCCCTGATTAACCAACTGATTGCACTCTTTATTTTCTTGCTGCAATAATGTAGGCGGCATCCCTGCGTGACTCGCTTTCGTTGGTGTGGTATCGACTTTTTCTTTGAATGGTAGCGATACGAAGAAATCTGAGTTTAGCCATAGCGGGTTGTCGCACATCTTGAGGAACTCCATGTGGAAATCAGCACATGAGATTATCGTAATCTTTTCCTTGATTTTGTCGAATCCAGGAAATGATATGTCTTCGACTGTGAATAGGCGAGGTATTGTGGTGAACGGCTTGTATCGATCTTTCCACTTCAATCATCTTGGCTTGATTGAGATGTGATGTGTCTTTAATTTATAATAGGTGTCCCATGCAAGTATCAGATCTTTTTCAGGTGCATTCGAACCGAGAACCTCAGTTGTTATCTGACATCCCGAGAAAAGTTTGATTGTTATTGGCTTAGATTTGAGCTTGATTGTTAGCGAATCGGAGTTTGCCACCCTTAAATCTTGTTGGTGTGGTAGCCAAATAGACGTCGAAAGAATCTTGGGATTCATTATCGTTGTATGAGCTCATCTGTCAATAAAGGCAATGACATGAACTATATCTTCTTTTCTCGATGGATCAAAAATAGTCACTGGTAGGTGCAGTGTCTGTATCTCTTCCTCCTTTGGTAGCTTCGTGATCTTGAAACAACAATCTTCTTCTTCGTCATACTATGAGTTTTCTGATTCGTCAGAGTCAGAGTAACCGCATATGACATCTCTGTCGTCACTGTCGTACGATTGGACAGACTCTAAATCGTGATTATCGAGGTCAATGTCAGGAGAGATCTTTGATATAGAGTTGATCAGATACTGCTTCTTTTTATTTGACTTGTTCGGACAGTTCTTCGCAAAATGTCCATCCTTTTTGCACAGGAAGCATTTCGTTGATTTCTTGAAACTCTGTATCTTCCTAAAGAACATTTTGTGCCTCGGTTTGTCGAAGTTCTTCCGAAACGGTTTCTTGTGCCTTCGAGACTTGTGTCGTGTTTCGCATGAACGTGACTTCTTGGACTTTGAACACTTGATTGATAGATCGGGACGAAGACATATCTTAGATAACTGCTTTGATTTATCCATGAATTCCATCCAAAATTGCTTCTTTTTGCAAGCTTGTCGAGCGTTCTGAATACATACTATTGAATTTGCCCGATCGAAATTTCTTCGACTACCAGATTTTGATCTTTGATGTATAGCTTAATTTCTTGGCTAAGGTAATCGTCAATCGAAGAGAGATACACTTGCTTTAAGATTGAATTGTTGAGTATGTTGAGCGCATAATATCTTCGTGTTTGGCGCTCAAAGTGTTTTGCTAGATCGCTTTTCTTCAGCGAACAACATTTAACAGTGAAGTATTCTTCTTGCAGTTATTCCTTTAAATGGTTAAGTGTGTCGATGAATTCCCTATGAATTTCTCCCAGAAGGGCTGGTCTATTGGTATTATAGACTAGTTGTTTTTTGTAGTCGCCGAGCGAATTCCACCATTCTTTAGTGCTCCTGATAGTTGTGCTGTAAATTGGCGTATTACAAGATCCAACGGGGATGTTAAGACTTCCGAGTTCGACCATGCATGAAATTTGTCGAGTCGATCATTCCATTTATCAAATGGAATGTCATCGAATGTGAATATCATGACCTTTGAGGCAGATTGCCTTGGGGCTCCTTGTCATCTTGGAGGTGGCTCATAGGGAATTTCTTCATCGTTTGAAAAGCCTTCATCTATATCTGGCTCATCTTTTGGAGTTGTAGATCCTTCACCAATTGCAAATTGGTTCGGTAGCGATTCGTCGCCGGACTTGGAGTCATAGCTACTAGAGCTTGAGTACGAGAAGTGGTTGATCATAGCAACCGCTTTAGAGGAAGGGGCTTCAGATATATGAGCTATCGTCTCTTGCGTAGTTTCTTCTGTAGTTCTCCCGAGGGTGTCTAGTAGAGAAGACATCGAGAACTCAATTATTCCAATGTTCTTTCCTTTATTTTTCTTATCTTCGATAGATTCATAGTTGGAGGAGGACGTGAGGGTTGGTCTTTTTGTCGGGGTAGCCAAAAACTCGGTTTCCTTTTGTCGTCTTGGTTTTGGCTAATTTTTAGAATAGCTCGTAGATGGTGCGCCAAAACGAGATGTGAAGGCTTTGTCAAATGATAGAAATCCGGGGACAGAGGTCTTAGGTATTTGATCCTGATAACCAGAGAGAAAGTCGGGGGAGTAATATCCTTGATACGTAGGGATCGTTGATGACATGTTTCCAAAATGATCAAAGTAAGGTTCAGTTCGGCGGTTTTGAATCATACTATCGAGACTTCGTTGAAGATATTTTAGCTGACTCTTGAGGTTTGCCGTCTCGGCTTCTTTGTTTCAGAATTGGGCTGTGTCAGTCATCATGTGGCGTGCCATAGTCATCTTTTCTTGATGGAGGTTGTCGAGCCGACTATGGATTTGTGTTATCATATCTTGAATGAAGCTTAATCTTTTGTCATAACCTTCTGTCAAACGATCGACCTTGAGGCTTATCGTTGTTAGCAATTGATTATGGGCGATAACATTTTTCGTTTGCCAATTCAAGACCTTTTCTCCTTGGCTCAATTGGTCAGGCCCAGAGGAGTTGATGGCCTTTGAAAGAATTTCCGGGCTATGCGCTATGTTGTCTCTAATGAAATCTTCTAGTGGTGGGAAGTTGTCTAGTCGCATCATCCACAATAAAGTCATATCTTCCTTCACCTAGAGGACCTACAGTAGGGTCAGCTTCAAGATACCTTTTGTAGAGGGCATCTTTTTCTTTCTTCTTCTGCGGCGGATGTCTTCATCGGATTCGTAATCTGCATCCTGACATGCGGAACAAGACCTCACGTCGAAGTATTGGTGACCATTTTCGTCCATGAAGGGGTACACGATTGTTCCATCTTGTCTGAAGGATAGTGGTTGAAGGTCTTGTCTTCCTTCATAAGAGTAAGGTTCGTCAATTTGTATAGCGAACTGAGTGAATAGTTGCTTGTTAAACGACGATGCCCGAGGTTTTTCAAACTTGATCTCGGTCGTTCCGTCGGTTAAGGTATGAAAGCTGAGATCGGAGGTATGAATCGAAGTGGAATTAGCTTGGTGCATCTTCTCGTAACTAGTTACCCATGACTTAGGTAGTCAGCGAAGTAATTCTTTGCGAGGCATCTGTCTAGGGATCTGTATCGAGTTCAGCGCTTGAGATGTCGATGTGACTTTGAGGTATAAAGCTTCGTCAGATGATGGTAATATAAGATCGAGAGCGTGATCTTGGATTCTATAGACGATTTGGTGGTGTAGAGTTGCTACAACGCTTTTCTCCTGCATTAGGGCTCCAACGAGTTGTAGTTGGACCTTGAGCGTCTTCAATAGATTTGGGTCTTTTAGCGAGACGTTAAAATTTGGAAACAGTGTTACGAAAACTGTTCCAGCATTCGGCGTTGTTTGAACCGTCCCTATACACGCTTGTTGGTATGACTTTAATCTTGAGTCGACTAAAGCTATCCTTGCTATGACTAGCAATCCTTTACGTGCGTGTAAGGTTAGACCGATCCTGACTACACCAAAGTGGAGGTGAGTGTAGCCGTGTTGCTGCCATAGTCTTGGTAAATGCTTCGGAATATTCAACGGTATGAACTGTTCTTCTTCGGTAGCTGGGACTTGACATGATGAGCACTTGCTAGACATACTCCATAACTTTTCTGCTTGAGGTTGGTCTGATGAGTTGTCGAATGCCTTTCACCGAGAAAGTGCTAGGCTTCTTAGCAAAGTACTCGTACAAATTGATAAGAGGTAGGGTAGTTTCGGGATGTTGATCTCCCGAAACATACTCGATTTCATACAGGGAATTTATGCTAGATGATGAGGAACGACTTTTGGTTTTTGGAAGGGTTGAAATAGCAAATTGAGAATTGATAGAGTTGAAGGATTTGAGGTTGACATGATGAGAAATTTTTTTCCAGAACACTCATAACATTCTATCATAAACAATGATCCCTTCAATCATAACGCAAAGTCCTTGGCTCTGATACCAGTGTATTAGAAGGAGACACCGACGGACGTCGTATTGCCTAAGCCGTATTGACAGACGAGGGTGGAGACATCCAAGTATTGTGAGCTAGCGACGACACTCTCGGCCTAAAAATGCTCAACCACTATTAGGATAGTTCCCTCCCCACGAGAGTCGCATTGACCGTCGTATTGACAAACCGTCGATGCACCCCCCCCCCCCCANCAGAATCGCCGACTTGCGAATGACTGAAAGAACTAAGGATTATGAAGAAGTTAGAAGGTCTGAAAAACTAGACGGTTTAGTTTGTATTCCCTTAATCAAATTTAAACATTCTTTAACATTGGTGAAATCAAGATTGGGGGTAACCCATCTTGATATATGTCACAATTATTTTTGTTTCACAAGAAATATAAGTCATTTATACATGTTTTATGATTTGATCTACTTTCAATATTTAGGGCAAGATTTATTTTAAAAGGTTGATCAGCCAATTTTAACATATAAAAACCATCAACTAATACTCTAAACCCGTTCGTTTAGAGTTATTGAAAAAAAATTAAAACAACCATTTTCTTAATTCGACTTAAAACCAGCTACATCAAACATACGTACTTAATGAAACTAAATTACGAGAAATACATGAAACACAAAGAGTTTGGAATAAATCCAAACAAAATCCACTATCCAAAATGAGACGATAAATGCCTATAATTTTAACTGCTACCTTTCCACCAATTATTTGAAGAAACATTAGTAATATTAGATTAAAAAACTTACGAAAAAATAAGGTCACCTTTCTTTTCGAATCACTCTCTTCTTTTATTGCAATCCTTTTGAAAATGTCTAACCTTTTAGCAAAAAGTTGCATAAATCTTTCTTTGTCTTTTTCTTATCATTGGTTTGATCATTCATTTTAGGTGGTGCTCTTTTATGGTCAATTTGATGTCTTTTTCCATCTTTAGATCTAGCTCCTTTGATATGATGGGTAACTCTAACACTTCCATGACCAAGCCTAGACTTCTCTTGTACCAATTTATTAGTCAATTTGGATGTGCATCGTTCATCAATGACATTATAAATGATTTGGAATGGTCCATATTGAGGAGGTAGGGAGTTTAGAAATATTGGACAAGAAATGAATCTTCGACACTCATTCCTATATTCTTTAGTTTTTTCGCGAGGTTGATCATTTCAATGCAATGATCATGCATAAACCATGTCCCATCATATTTCATGGTTGTCCATTATCTTAAATTGTTATTTTATTATTGCTAGATAAGCTGTTTTATCTTCAATTCAATGGGAAGGAAGTTTTGATGTTGTTAGCTATTTTCATTTTTAACAACATAATGTTCAGCATGTTTGTTATATTCCAAGCTTGATAGAAAATTGCATTTTCCTCGGTATTACTTTTGGTTAGTGGACTTAGCTCTTCTTAATGTGAACTCAACTTTCTCTTTTTATTTTGAGAAGTTGGTTCCATTGAGGATTATAATAGATGTGACCATGAATGACAAATTAGCGGAAAAGATGCTGTAATTTTGAGATATAATAAGTATTTAATTAGGCTTCAAAATACAACACATAACTTCAATTGTTAGATACATTTCACATGAAACTATGTTGATTATGTGGGTAGTCACCATAATTGTTTTTAAAAATCATAGTATTCTAGATACTTGTAATGAGTAATGTATTAAATTATTTAGGCTAAGTTATCTGTGGATATCATTAATCTTTACATCTACAAACATTCTATAAGTTTATTGATTACTAGGGGCAAACCCGCACGTTGCGCGGGTTTGAATTTA
>OVAU01003334.1:0-11207 GCA_900406315.1 Biscutella laevigata subsp. laevigata
TGGTAATAGTTAATTAAAATTGTATATACGTTTCTAAAAGTAGGTAAGTTAATTAACGTTATTTTTTAATATTTTTCATTTTAGAATTTTAGTGTAGACAAATAAGGGCGATTTTAAAATTTTAAATTTTCATCAAATAATTTATCGTTTAAGATTTTAATAATTATTTAAATTTGGAAAACAAAAATTATTTAAAAGTTTTTGAAATTTTGGCGGAGAAAAAATAATTTAAAAAAAAAGAAAAATATTCTAGAATCTAACACAACCAATCAAATAATGTAACATTTTATTTTAATAATTTTTTAAAAAAAAATTACAATTAAATTATTTAAAAAAAATTTGGAGAAAATGTATTTTTTAAAATGAAAATATTTATTAGAATTTGACTCAATTACAATAAACAATTTGGCATTTTATATTTTAATAATTATTTCAGTTTTATTAACAATAATTATTTAATTAATTAAAGTGATTTAAGAGTTTTTGAAATTTTGTTGGAGAAAAAAATGGATTAAAACAAAAATACTACCTAACGCACCTAAACTCTTGGATTGAGAGAGTTATAACGCGGGTCAGTTTATTAGTTTTTCACACGTGTGATGTTTTGTACTCTACCTCCACACAACGCACATCAATTTGATATATTGTACTCTACCTCCAATATTATTCACAAGAAAAATAATATTATTTCTGTTTCTCAATATTTGAAGTTTAAGAGTTTTTCACGTTATTAATAAAACACAAAAACATTATTTAATTTATCTTTTTTCATTAAAAACACTATTAACTTCACTTATTTTATTCAGTCAAAAATCATACTGTATAATATTAATAGTTTTTAGTTTTAAATTTTTACATTGAAAATCAAAAACATCATTTAAAATGAAACAAAAATAAAAACCCAAAACATCACTTAGAAAAACATATTGAATATATATCTAGAGTTTCCTTTTTAGAATTTTATAAATGATGATAATTATAACAATTTGACATATATAAATCATAATTTAATGTCTATTTACAATGTATTTAAGATGTTTTTTAATATTTAAAATTAAAATTGAAAGTTTTGCACTCTAAAGCATTTTCTAAAGTCATATTTGCACTCTAGAACACTTTCAATATTTCTTTCACTCTAGGACACCTTCAATATTTTTCTGACCATTTTGCCCATGCGTCGGTGGTCAGTCATATAAAGGCTACATGATTGGTTAGGTGACTCGTGGTTAGAGTTTTAGGGTTCTGAGAAACTATTAGACGAGTTAACCACAATTCAGCATTTTTTTGGGCGAGTTAGCCATAATTCGTTATTGTTTCATTTGTTAACTGTTGAATTGCCGGTTCCAAGATCTATTTGGAAAGTCTATCAAAGCATCCACCGAGAGAACGATGTTGATGAATAAATTCTTGATTAAAGGGGCACGACTGTACTTTCTCAAAATCCAGGGGTCTGTCCATACTTTCACTGATCTTCCATTGCCAATCGACCGATGTAAACCTTTGAGTAGCAGATCCCGCCCGTGTAAACAACTGCGCCACGCATAAGGATGAGATCCCACCGACGCATCTAAGAACTTCTCATTGCAGAAATACCTACTTTCCAGAACTTGGGCCAGTAGAGAATTCGGATCCGTTAATATTCTCCAAGCTTGTTTCGCAAGCAAGGCTTGGTTGAAGCATTGAACATCTCTAAAACCTAAGCCACCGTGAACTTTTGGAAGGCACATGGTTTCCCAATTAGCCAAAGTTGCAACTAGAGATTCACATACCGCATTAGGAAGCTTAAACACAGACATGGTATAGACAGGAAGTGCAAGAGCTACAACTTTCAATAAGACTTCTTTGCCCCCTTGAGATAGTAGTTTGGAAAACCAACCAGAAAGTCTGTTCTTTAACTTTTCTGATATTGCTGAAAAAATCTTCACCTTAGACCCTTTTAAGCACTCCGGTAATCCCAAGTAAGATCATGTTCCTCCTTCATTATAAACCCCTAAAATGTTCTTGATCCTTGTCTTTTTTCCTTCAACAACTTTTCGACCAAAGGTAATGGCTGATTTCAGAGTGTTTATCTCCTGGCCTGAAGCTATCCCATAAGCCTCGAGAATCTCCTTTAGCTTACAGCATTGACCTTCTTCTGCCTTACACATGAAAAGGCTATCATCGGCGAAGAGGAGATGATGAATGGATGGATTAACTGCAAACCGTACCCCTGATAACTCTCCTTCAACATTCGCTTTCTTCAGTTGGTTTATCAGACCTACTGTACAAAGTACAAATAAGAACGGAGACAGCGGGTCTCCTTGGCGTAAACCACGCATAGGACTGATCATTCCATGAGCTTGGTTATTAATCATAACAGAGTAAGTCACCAAGGAGACGCAGGCCATTATCCATTTGATCCATCTCCAGTGAAATCCGAGAGCTTCTAAAATAGCTTTTAGATAGCTCTAATCCACCCGATCGTAGGCCTTAGACATATCGTATTTTAGGGCAAGAAATTCTTAGATACCTCCTTATGTGTTCCAAGAGCATGTACGACTTTATGTGCAATAGAGATGTTGTCTGAAATAAGTTTTTCTGCTACAAACGCTGATTGTGTATCTGATACAAGTTCCGGTAGGAAGGGCTTCAATCTTGACATCATAATCTTAGAGATAATCTTGTATAGAACCGAGCATAGACTAATCGGCCTTAACTCATTCATTCTGGTCGGTTTATGAACTTTTGGCAATAGACAAATATTGGTGTGGTTCCAATCTTTTGGCATGATCCCTGATGAGAAAAACTCTTGCACTTCATGCACCACTTTACCCTCAACCGTCTGCCAATATTTCTGAAAAAACAAACCAGTCATGCCGTCGTGCCCAGGCGCGCTTGTCGGATTGATCGAGAAAACAGCTTCTTTAATTTCCGCAGCCGATACTACTCTGATTAACTGTTCATTCATTGCTTCATATACCTTTTCTTGAAAACCTTCAAAATAACCTTTCAAACTTCCTCCATTAGATGCTGAGAATAGCTGAGAAAAGTAGGATATTGCCACATTTGCCTTTGCAACATCCTCAAACTGATAGTTGCCTTCATGATCCTAGATTTTCTCGATAAATTTTTTTGCTCTATTAGCTTTAACTGAGGCATGGAAGAATTTGGAATTGGTATCTCCTTCTTTTAACCAGTTCTCACGGTTTTTCTGTTTCCACTATTCCTCCTCATCTTTATAAGCCAACAACAGATTCTTTTTCAGCTCAAACAATTTGCAGGTCCTTGGCGTATTACTCGACTGCTCCTGTTCCAACTCTCTCTTAGCTTCATTTAACTTGTCTACCGCATTCAGAGAATTACCTTTCTTCCAAGTGCTAATTGCTTTTCTGCAATTGCTGATCCTTCTGATCACTGATACTGCTCTAGAATTTTCTTCCTTCAACCAGGCTGTATGGATTAATTCATTCATTCCTTCCTTAGATAAAAGCCGTTTATCAAATCTAAAACTTCCCCTGTGACACGCTTTGATCCCAGCTAACCTCAACAAAACCGGTCGATGATCCGATCCCCTTTTCTCAAGAAATTTCTGATTAGCGCGTGGGAATTTTAAAAACCACTGTTTGTTCCCGAAGCATCTATCCAACTTACACTATATCCATTCCGGTGGAGATCCTCTCATTCCTCCCCAAGTAAAACTGTCTCCATAGCTAGAAAGTTCACTCGTACCACAACCCTTAAGCATATTTTCGAAGTCGTCAAAGGAGGATTCACTTCTTCTATGACCCCCAGATTTCTCCCCATTGTGAAGAATAGCATTGAAGTCTCCACACATCGCCCACGGGCCAATGCGAGTAACACCAATCCTTAGTATCCGCTCCCAAAGTTTGCTTCTCTTTGACACAACAAGATCACCATAAACACAGGATAAGAATGTCTCGTTGCCTCCTATATTTAGATGGCAATCGATAAGATTCTTATCAAAGGACAACACTACCAACTGAACACTACTCTTCCACATTACAGCCAAACCTCCACTTAACCCCTTTGGCTCTACTGTGAATACTTTATCATACCCCAACCAGACCTGTACATCCACCAAAGCATCTCTATTATTCTTAGTTTCCGACAGAAATAGAACATCAGGGGAAAACTCCTTCCAGAGCTCCCTGAGACGAGGAATTACCAAGTCCTGGGACCGTCCCACTCCTTGGCAATTCCAGCAAAGTATGCTCATTAAACATTGGGCAGTCCCTTGCTTGGGACCACCTTGCGTTGCTTTGCCAAACCTGATTTTCCTTTTCCTTTCCCTGATTCACTTGTTTGTCCTCCTTCAATCTCAGCAGTCCTTGTCTCATCATCTTTCCTCTTTTTTTTTGCGTAAACAGCTACCATTTTCTCAACCAGCTTGTGAGTGTTAACTCTTTCTAGCCTTAGCAATAGTTGCTCACTCTGTGCTTTCACACTTTCTTCTAATACATCGGCCCCCTTGTCCTTTTCCTGTTTCTTTTGGAGGGACTGCCTCGACCAGCTGATTTTTCACTTCCAGACCCGGATACATGAGAAGTCGAAGCCTCAGACATGACCACCGTAGGTCTAGATGCAGTAAAAGTGAAGTCCAACCGATCTATGAGATTACCAGGCTCGGATTTCGTAGGTTTAACAACCTTTATAGCCTCTCCTTCAACCTCCTCCTCTTGATCATTAAGCTTCTTTCGAGTATAAGCAACTTAATTACCTTATGATCTTGTCTCTCCAACTTGATTTTCAAAGTCAAAGACCCTTCCTTTCCCAAAATCTACATTTTTGGTAAACACTGTCGCTGGCTCTAGCCTTAGAACCTTCTTAGCTGTAATTGGATCCCTTAGAGACTCAGCAACCATGCTCCGGACTCTTTCCACTCTGACTGCTCGGTCCTCCTCCTTGGAAGCCAGTATATACAATCTCATCTCTTGTAACACCTCAGGAGCAATTTTCCTTCTCCCGGTATTCAGATCAACTCCAACTTGGTTTTCGGAAAGAATACCAAATAGAGGATCTGAGGGGGATAAGACTGGTTCATGTGTCTTCACGCCAGAGGCCTGAGAGCTACCAGTTTCTGGGCTTACAGCAGCATTTCTTCTTTGAAACAGGGGACAGTCTTCTTTATCGTGCGTCACTCTTTGACACTCATAGCAACGTTTCTGAACTCTCTCGTATTCAAAGAAGAGCTGAAACGAGCCTTTTTTAGGATTCAAAACAACTTTCGACCGCCTTAAAGGTCTGGAAACATCAATGATAATTTGTATCCTAACATAGTCGTTAACTTGTTCCTCCTCCGGGTTGAAAGCTACCGTTTTAACATATCCTAAGATTTCTCCAAGTCTCATCAAAGCCGGCTCATTGTAATAAATAACTGGAACATTTCTGAACCTTACCCAAAGCTTAACATATTGCAGATAGTCCTCTGGTGGCTCTTCCACCTATCTCTCTAGGACCAGTCCCCATTGATTATGGTTATGAAAACCTTTGTCTAACACTTCCTTGAGGTCGTGTTCTGAAGAGAAAATGAACTGGAATCTCTCTTTCGTCAAAGCTCTTCCGAAAACCTTCCCCACTTTCTGCCAAATCCTCGGCATATCACGTACCACCGTTGAGACCCTTTGATATCTCGGGTTTAAGATTCTTCCGATAAGACTTAAGGCATTTCTCTCCATTGCTACCATATTTGGGAGGTCTGGCATTTGAAATGGAGTATCTTCCTCTTCTAACGAAAGCGTCATCAGTTCAAGATCTAAAGCTGCCGACATCTTCTTTGCCAAAACCAGTAACTAAAATTAGATTAGATTTAATCCAAGGTAAATCTCCTTTTCACGATCTGTAAGAACCCTAAATTCGCCATAACCTAACGAAACCCTTGAAAATTCTTTACTTCTCAACCACACGATCAGACAGAGACATTTGTTAAAACAGTCCTCACCGTTCGATGTTAAAGCAGATGAAAGTAAACCTTCTGAACCAGGGAGAGGATACTAAGCCCAAAAAGGGAAACGGGGTGTTAAATCGCAATTTCTCGGAGTCTTCTTTCTTGGTAGAGACTGTTTGATTAACTAAAAGATATGATAAATCTTGTCTAATACTTGAAGAAGGCACTAGAGACCCAATTACATCTAACTAAAGAAAAAACAAGACTTATAGAGAATTGATATCTACGAACGTTTAATAGCAAATGAAAGGTTTCATAATCAAGATCCAAATCAAAATCCAGAACCTTCAAAAGAATCTTTTCGAATTAAAAAGTAATCCAGAACAATGTCATTCAGAAAAATAAATATTATTTATTTTATCTTTTCTGGACATTACATATGAAGAAGGGGTTAATACAGTGCTTCTAATTAAATGCACATGTTTTTTAAAATAATATATCAATGATCAAGGAAACAAATACTTACACACTACTTATAAAGTAAACGATATTTAATTTGTCATTAAATAGCTAACAAAACGATAACTAATGGCGAGTAATGACCCATTTTTTCTTCTAACTCCGTTTAATTCCCTTTTCACATTTGTATAGTTAATGGTTATAAATGGGAAAAAATGTTAAAAAATTTCTCGAATTTGTCATTTTGCACCGTTTAAATTTTGAACTATCACTTAGCCTATTTAAACCTTAGAGTTTTTTGACTTTTAAATTAAATCCCGAACTTTTGTTGACTGAGCCAAATTAGACACAAGGTTAACTTCACTAACGGAAAAAACAACAGAAATCCCAAAGTTTCATATTTCGGCCATTTTAACCACGAACTTTCGATGACTTTACATTTTTAATCACAAACTTCGTTGACCGGGCCAAATTGGACACGACTTTATATTAAGTGTTGGCGATGGCTTATTCGGCTCGGTTCGATTATTCAAGTTTTAGTTTGTTTGTTTTTTAAAAATCTATTCAAGAATAAATTTTATAACGGTTTGGCTCGATTCGGGTTATTCGGCTCGATTTGGGTTATTCGACTCGATTTGGGTTATCCGGCTCGGTTGGGATTAGCTCAAATCAAATAGAATAACCCAAACCCAAACCGAATTGGTGTACAATTTATTTTTGAATGGAAATATTTTTAAAAGACCTAACAAAACCTATACTTGAATAACCCGAACTGAGCCGAATAACTCATCGTCAATCTCTAATATAAAGTTGTGTCTAAATTGGTCCGGTCAAAAAAAGTTTGTAATCAAAATGCAAAGTCAGCGAAAGTTTGTGGTTAAAGTGACTGAAATTTGAAACTTTGGGATTTTTTGTTGTTTTCTCAAAACGACGTCATTTCATTTAGCAGTGAGATTTAACTTCGTTTAAATATTATGTTAGTGAAGTTAACGTCGTGTCTAATTTGGCTCAGTCAACGGATATTCGGAATTTAAATTGAGAGTCAACAAAACTATGAGTTTTAAATGGGCTAAGTGATAGTTCATTGTTTAAACGGTGCAAAATGACAAGTTCGGGGTTTTTTTGACATTTTCCCGTTATAAGACTGTTACAAATTATAGATTATTACCATAAATATTATTTATAATTATCCAATTTTGTTTCATCGAGTGAAATGAGACAAATCATCCTTAGAATAATACGATCCATACGACAAGTGGTTAGATAGCTAGCGAAAAGGTACTCATAAAATAAACAAGAAGTGATTAATATAGCTTACACATTAATGAGAAAGTATAACCATTAACTTTGTTTCATTCCACAAATCTTGTTTAAGTCTTATCTAATCCAAGAAAACAAAAACTTAGTATTTAAAAGAAAGTTTCAATCTTGAGTGGACTATTGTATCTTGGGGACATCAAGAGCAGCTTTGATGACATATTTGGCATAAGGGTGTTGGATTAGAAGATCGAATTGACTCGCATGGATGAGTTCACGCATTATCTGAAGATGATTCTCTGGATAAGTTTTTAAGCAATATTTAGTCATATGGCTATTGAACTTCTGCATCGATAGCCTTACATAATGCCTTTTTAAGTGAACAAACATCATGTATGTCGCAGAAAAATCTTTCAGTCTCAAATCGTATTTGACTGTGAAGTTCCTACATTTAGATCAAGAAAGAAAAAAATTATCTTCTAGAATAAATCTCACATTGATGTGCTCTCTCTAAAATTTATGTTTTAGGTAATTTACACGTAAGGATCTTGAGCAAAGTAGAGACTGTTTTTGGAGATTTATGTTATGAGGTTATCTCGTTTTTGTCCCACAAAATAATCTATGCATTTTTGTAGTGTATGGCATGCATGATGATGTGCAGCGAGATCAATGCAGAACAATGCAGAACCTTGCAACATCTTGAAATGTGAACAACAAAAGAGTAACCCATATGTACAAAGTTAGGAGATCTAATATCTAAATTCATCTTATGAGATTAAAATTGAAACAAAAAAATCATTTACATCATTATCTTCTGCATTAGGACACTTTAAGCAATGTAAAATTACATAATTCTCATTTAAATCTTTCATGAGATTGTGAAACCTGATATCAGAGCTGATTTAACCATATTGAATTGATCCTTGTATTTGATTGATTACACTAGTCTCTCCACAAATTGAAAAAAAAATCAACATTAGCCTAACATGAATGTGGAGTATATAGTCAACAAATCTCTAAAGAACTAACTTACCCATAATCGTTGAGGGATATACGGATAAGTTGTGCAGGTATTGAGGAAACAATGAGTATAATTTGTGTTTGTTGTTCTTCGTCACAAACATCTAATAGTTTTTGCACCAAGTAATATACAAAAGGATCCATCATAAGCTCAACAACATAAGGAATCACCTCGGTGACAATGTTCATAGCATCCATAGGAGTTCCATTTTCAATGATGGAACAGAGTAATAATTGAACCTTTTAGGTTCCATGATCAAACTGTTGTCTACGCCTAAAACTCTATATCATAATACATCATCATTTGATTAGTAATTTCCCCGATTCCTCGTTTGATTAAATCTCAGATCGAGTCTTCACTTCTTTCTTTTCTTCAATGTTCAAATGATGAAAATTTTGGTAGAGACTGAAATCACTACTCAAATTCTTGTAATGCTTCGCCATCATCCCATCGAATGGAGGAGAAGTGAGTTGAGACAAACCATTCTCCGAATAACCCCGTTTATTCGAGAAGTGATTAAATAACTATCAAAAGGGTAATTATAAAGTAAACGAGAAGTAATTAAATAACTTACACACTAATTATAAAGTATAATCCTTAACTTTGTTTCATTCCACAAAATCTTGTTTAAGTATTACCCTATCCAAGAAAATTAAAAAACTAGTGTTTAAAAGAAAGTTTCAAACTTGAGTTGACAATTGTACCTCGGTGACATCAAGAGCAACTGTGATGACATAATTGACATAAGGGTGTTGGATTAGAAGATCGTATAGACGGATCGACAAAGATGAGTTCACGCACTATCTTAAGATAACTCTCCGGAGAAAATTTTAAGCAATATTCCACAACATGGCTGCTGAACTTTTGAATCGATAGTCTTACATAATGCCCTTTTAAGTGAGCAAGCAACGTCGCAGAAAAATCTCCCAGTCCCAAAACATATTGGAATGTGTAGTTCCTCCATTTAGACCAAAAAAGAAAATAGTTATCTTCTTGACGAAACCTCACATTGTTGATCCTCTCTAAAATTTATGTTTCAGTTAATTTATTCGTAAGGATCTTGAGTAAGGTATAAACTGTTTCTGGAGATTTCAGTTATAAGGTTCTCTCGTTTCTATCCCACATAATAATTTATGCATTTTTGTATGCATGATGATGTGCGACGAGATCAATGCAGAACCTTGTAGCATCTTCAAATATGAACTATAAAAGAGTAACCCATATGTACAAAGTTAGGAGATCTAATATATGAATTCATCTTATTAGATTAAAAGTGAAACAAAAATCATTTACATCATTATCCTCTGCATTAAGGTATTTCAAGTAATATAAAATTACATGATTTCCATTTAAATCCTTCATGAGATTGTGAAATCCTAGTCTCAGAGCTGATTTCACCAGATTGAATTGATCCTTGTATTTGATTGATTCCAGTAGTCTCTGCACAACTCAAGTACTTAAAACACAGAAAAATCAACATTAGTCTGACATGAAAGTGGAGCATATAACCAACAAATCCATACAAAAATAGCTTACCCATAACCGTTGAGGGATATACGGATAAATTGTCCAGGTATTGTGGTAACCATGAGTATAATTTGTATTTGTTGTTCTTCGTCACAAACATCTAACAGTTTCTGCACCAAATAATTTCCAAAATGATTCATCATAAGCTCAATAACAAGAGGAATCACCTCGACGACAATGTTCATAACATCTGAAGGAGTTCCATTTTCAATGGTTCTCTGCAAGTATTTACATCCAGACTGATCTTAATTAGCCATTTGGTAAATATGTCCCCTAATTTCATCAAATTTAGACCGATTGTTATTCCTACTACCTTGATGATCAAACAATGTCCAAATAATATAAAACATTGATGGAACAAAGTAATTGTTGAAACTTTGTGGTTTCATGATCAAATTGTTGTCTATGCCTGAAACTCCATATCAGAATTCATCATCATTAGGTTCGTAATTTCCCGAGTCTTCGGTTGATAAGTCTAAGATCGAGTGTTCACTTCTTTGTTTTCTCCAATATTCAAATGATGAAAATTTTGGCAGAAACTGAAATCACTACTTAAATTCTTATAATACTTCGTCATCAGTCCATCGAATAGAAGAGACGTGAGTTGAAAAAATCCATTTTTCAAATCATACTATTCATTAATTAAACAAATAATAAAAAAGTAATTATAAAATAAAGGAAAAGTGATTAAATAATTTACACACAAATTATAAAATAAACGGTATTTAATCCTCTTATATATTAAACGTGAAGTGATTTTGCTTATGTGTCAACTCCACAATTTTTTAGATTATTTTTTATTTAAATTTTAATATCTTAAACATGTTGCCAAACATATTTAATTTTAATTCTTTTTTAAGTGATTATTGTTATTCATGCTGCCAAACAATATATTATAAAATATTAAATAAATAGTTTTAATGGATAAATATAATAATATAATACTATTTTCGTTTTTTCTTAAATAAAAGAAAATATATTTACTTTAAATAAATGTAATTAAATAAGATATTCAAACATTTATTTTCCAGAATTTTTTAAAATTTAAAATTGGACACG
>OVAU01003335.1:0-11205 GCA_900406315.1 Biscutella laevigata subsp. laevigata
TAAGTAGATAAACCCTGTTTTAATAGAATAGATAGATGATTTTAAAAACTATTTAAACGAAGTGATTTGTATTTTGTTGTAACAAATACATGACTGAACATAATAAATAATAACGTTCTTAAATTATATTATTCTCTAAAATTATTAAATACTAAAAAATAAATAAAAAGAATATTCCTCTCTATATATTTTTAAAATAAATCTTTATATATTATTGTTGAGAAATAATAGGAAAAATGATTTGGTATATGTTTTTGAGTTTAAATTTTAAATTATTAAAAATCCCGAACGTGAGAAACCCTATTTAATTAGTCTAAATATTTCTTTTTTAGTATGTTAGTTATATTTAATTTAAGTTTTTATATGTAATAGTCCACTATGACTTTTTGTGGTAGATTTATTCTGTTTTAGTATAATAGATTCATAAATATATTTTATTTATTATCTTAGGTAATTAGTTAGATGCATTTAGTTAATATTCATATTTAACGTTAGGTCTAGATTTAAAATATTCCTTATTATTTTTTTAATTTATTTTAATTGTAAATCTTAGTTGGTTAGTTAGATATGTTAAATTTAAGTTATTTTAGAAAATAGTCTAGATTTAAAATATTCCTTATTATTGTGAAGTTTAAAAAAGAGATTAATTAGGAACCGTTTATATCTTGTATTTGTTAGAAAAAATAATATGTATAATTTAATAATATTTTTGAAACATTCTATATAGTATATAATCGTATTTAAATTTGGTGTTGATTGGGTTAAATTATGTATATATGAAAGATAAAATCGAAACAAAAATTAATTAATATAATCCGAACTTGAAATTTAATATTTTTATTTAATATTCTGTTATATACATGTAACTTGGACTATAAACTCACGCCTAAAGCACACCTTCTCATTTACCGCTTATTTTCCATTTGATTTTTTTAATTTTGTCCCCAACTAAAACCAAACATAATTATCTGTGATCGGATTTGGTTCGTTTCCGATTGGAGCTTTAAGCGTACTGATTGATTTACAGTTGACTTGAAGAAGCTTAAGACTTCAAAGTGAAATATGATACATGAAAGATTTGATGGGAATTAGGGAAGGAAAGGAAACGCCTGAAATGAAGATTTGATGGGAATTAGGGATGGAAATACTTGATACATGAAAGCTCAAGCAAGAAGTTAATACCTGGTGATGAAGATTTGATGAGAACTAGAGAAGGAAATGCAAACAAATTGGAAGAAGAGGTAATCTCTCAGCTCCATTGAACTTTTGTCATGGGTTATAATTCTATTTTGGAAGCAAACAAATGTAGCAACTGTAGAAATTGCTGAAGAACGTCATGGAGTTAGTATATATATATATATATATATATATATATATATATATNTATATATATATATATATATATGAGTGGTTTTTGGAGTTGAAATGGAGAATCAGAGACGTCAATCTCAAGTTGTTCACGATATTGTAAAACTAACCGTTGAAGGCGATGTCAACATTAGAAAAAAAATGTTGCTGACATTGAGTTCCTTGGATATGACATTCTCTGTGCTTGTGATGTTGTGAAAAGTCTTTTGGTACAGGAAAACCTCTCATAAAACTTTCCAAAGGCAATAATGTAGAGATCATGTTGGACATAACTTCGTTCTATACTGAATCAGGAGATCAATTTGCAGATAATGGTTTATTTATGTTACCAGTGATTGAAACCAAGATAATTTTGTTGTCGAGCTAAAAGATGTGCAGAAGTCTCATAAGATTTTTTTACACAAGGGAACGGTAAAAATTGGCAAGGAGGTAGAAGCAGCGGTAGATGACGAGGAGACGACGAATAGCTATATGCACTTGCTTTGCAAGAATGTGAAAAATGCATATGTAGTTGACAGAGATTTGTTGTGGTGGATAAGGGTATGTAGAGAGCATTGCTTGAGCTTCATTCTAGAAACACAAAAGAGTTCTTTGGAGTTATCATCTTGTGGACTGCATCATAGGAGATTACACTATTAAAGAAAGAAAAGCTTAGCACAGATTGATGGTTTATATACAAATTCATGGAAACAAAGTGTTGCGAGTAAAACAAAGTGTCAACAGTAAAACAAAGTGTTCGACCAAATTAAAAGTTGAAAAGTAAACAGAGTATCCAAAAGACCATCTTCACCTTTCAGGCCAACAAACCTAGAAAGTTATTTGCTTTTGCCATAGCTTTTAGGCTTTGGAAAATGGCATCATCTTCAGGAAGAAATAAGATCAATCCCACAAGATTCAGTTTTTTCAGTATGCAATGCCACTGAGTCAAATGAAACAACCAACAAACGAAGCAGAGAAGAAGAAATAAAATTGCTATACATGAAACTGAGAAGATACTACTAAGACTTCATTCATTTACCCTGAACCCTGTTAAAGAAAACCATATACACAAAGATAGTGAGCTTGCAATTTTTTTTATCCAAAGAGTCCTCACCGACTACCAAAACCAAAACAAAACTCTCCTAAATCTCATCTTAGTGTCTCACAACAACACCACAAGAACGAACCAAACAATGAACCGCAACGCTCCAACCGCATCATCACTAAACCCTGCAATTTCATGTTGATTCTCTGGTTATTAACTTTTTTTCCATGAACTTTTGATTTACTCATGTTGTAATACTAGAGATTAACATTGCAAGGAAACTCCTACCGTGATTTTTAAGAGTCTGAGATGTTGGCAAGGCAGGTAGTGACATCTCTGCAGATTTAAGTAAAAGTTTAACAAGAAAAACAATGAGCAAGAACAGAACAGGTAAAAGAGAAATGTTTACCAGGAGCACAGAGAGACAAAGAAGTCATTGACGATGAAGATGGCCATGGAGCGGCAATGTTGTCTGTCAAATCACATGTAAAGCTGTAGCCTGTTGTGTTATCAAATATCAAATCTGCAGGATAGCTTCTGAGAAGACAGCCTATAATCACATTATTTACAGAAAAGAGAGTTAATACTTTTAACAACACATATCAACAAACTTTGGATTATGAGATGAATTGATGCAAACCTTGTTGCATTCCATATGCTGCTTATAGCCCACAGGCATACAGGAAACAGAAAAAGAGAGATTATGTCACCAAGAGGAAAAGACAATACAGTTACTTGGAGGAACTTTTTGGAGCAGAACAATTACCTTGGACACTGAAATCTTTGAGATCGACATCACAAAGCTCATAGATATTTGTCATAACACCACCTTTCCGTAACATTGAACCGATGACTGTTGCACATACTATGGCCTGCTTGTTTGTTATAAGCATTTGGTTCTGTATCCCGGAAATGTATGTGTTCAATGAGCTACAGCAAGAAGGGCTTGGAGCAGCCACGTTACGGCACGCCTTGATAACTTCGGTTGGCTGCTTAAATTCCAAGGGGCAAGCTGTAACCACAATGACAGTCAGAATAATTTCCAAGACTATTCAATGGAAATCGATGAGAATGATAATATGATACAGTTAGTACCTTTATTAACTTTGCAGGACGACAAAATTCGAAATGCAGTGTTTGCTTTGTCTGCCGGGAGCTTCCTGGAAAGATATGAATACACCACATTTTTGCAGTCGTTAATTGTGTTGACGTTATTTGATCCTCCTAAAGGGATCTTATCACCAACTGTCATTTGGTGTGCTGCGATAATAAGCGCAGCTTCCATGATTGCAGGTTGGCAAATTGGCCTACAACACTCCTTAAGAGGATCAACAGTGCTACAGGCATCCAGTAATTTGCTACTGTTAACAACGTTCTCAAACGTTTTGACATCTGTAACTGGACAAGAACCTCCAGTTAGATTTGAAGACGTTACAGAGCAAAGTGCAGGTATTGTCATGTTTGCTCTTCTGCTGACTAGGATACTAACGATATCTGAAAAACAATCAGTAGCAACTGCTTCGGGCAGAACCAAATTATCTGACTTTACATTGTGCTGTCCTTGGAAAATATGAAGTAAGCTAACAAACTGTGGACAACATATTACGTTCCCAACAAGTGCGGCAAACGGTTGGGAACAATCAGAAGCTGCTGTATCTATAACACTTGAAAGCTCTTGAAAGTCAGTAGGACACTTTCCGGTTAACTTGGGTTCATATGTATCAGGAAAAGTAGGGTACATTGGTTGTGTCCAAGGTAGAGCAGGGGATGCATATTTGGGGATGACCGACGGTGATACTTGAATGGGACCAGATACTCCGATACCAGGTGGATTTGCCAGCTCAGAGGTTGTAGATCTGCTACTATGCTTATTGACCTTATAATGTGCAGTTACATCTTGGAAGCTCGATAACCAAATAATAAATAACAAGAAGCGATGAACCAAACAGCCTGATAAGAGAAGCAAGTAACACATTATCAAACAACTTTATATATGTATGTACTCCAGGAAATCAACTACAAAACCACATTATTGCGATAAGTGATCTGGAATCTAGTTGGAGAAACGGTCTCTCAAGAAACATGAACACTTTTCTTATGAGTTAAACCTGAAACTAAACTTACCCTTAAGCCAACAAACAGTCTCTAAAGAAACGGTCTCCCGGGGCATTATTTAGTTCATCAAAGGTTAGTAATCAGACAAATCCCATGAACAGTACCAACGCTGGCAAAACATTCCTATTACAACCTTCAGAAGAAAGATACAAATCCAAAAAAAGTTAGTAACTTTCAATGAACCCATTTGAGACAAATACGCAACAGTAGATGCTGAAAAAGACAATTAGATTGTTTTGTGAATGTTTCTGTGTTATTTATGAGCTCTAGTTTCTTGCCAACCACATCTCTCCGTGGCTCGAATCATTAAACCAACAAAAAAAACTGGGTCTTTAAAGTATTCCTCTAACTGGTTTTTCCTCGACATAAATACTTCAAACCCCCATATTAAAACATATAGAGATCCCCTAAATTTTGTTTTCCTTCCACCAAACATTGTTGGCATCAAACAACTAAAAGCTTTTGTATTCAATAGCATAGAAAGATCCTAAGTTATCCGGATCTACATCGAAAAAGTTAAGCTTTTGCTCTACCCAGAACAAAAGAAGAGTCAATACCCAATCTTCAACACTCAAAATCCTCCTAAAAGAAAGAAATTACTAAGCTCCAAAGTACAAAATAAGCCCAAAGACTAGGATTAGACATTCATGTACCAAAACCAATGAAATTTTGGCACTGCTCTCAACACTTTTCAAGAATAAGACGAAGAAATAAGTGAAGATACCTTGAAATTTCACCATCCTTGGAAATCAAACCATAGTTTCTGAGCAAAACGGTGGAGCTATAGGAACTTTTCCCCGTAGAAAACTGAGACCCGTAAAATTCTCTTCGGAGAAAATCGATTACTGGGAAGAGCGATAGCAGAAGACTGAGAGATGAATGAACCACACAAAAGGGAAAAGCAGAAGAGCCTGAGTCTGTTCTTACTTTACTTTTCTCTCTATCTCTGTGAATTTTTATGTTTTTTCTTTCTTCTAATTTCCTTTTTCATTTTACCGTAATTAAGCATGGGCTTAAAAAAGTGATGACTCATCATATCAAATTCATCATAATCTATTACTTTCGAGTTTCGATATTTGTTTAATGTCAATCTTTTTCTTTACTTTTTCACATTTTCTTTCTATTGATACTATATATAGTCACATATTGCTCAAGTTTATATAACCTAACATAATCAATAATACAATATGCAAATAATCGAAAGGAAATTGATGTTGACTTTAAGTTGTATTATTAAGCTAAAGAATCCAAGAAAAAGAGACATCAACTTTCAAGTAGATTTGTTGAAAACCTTGCTCATGTCCACATTACTTGTTTGAATTTTAAGGTTAATTAATTATATAATATTCAAAATCGATCTCATCTCATAGCCATATTAGCCAAAAAAAAAAAATTAGTGAAAGCTACCAATATTACAAACTGGTGACAGATTCAACAACTGTCGAAACTAATAAAAAAATTAACAAGACAAGAATGTTAGCATTTACCAAAAGCATAGAAAAGAAAGAAAAGAATCCAAAGCTGATTTTGACAAGATGTATATATTGTAATATAATATAACCATGGAAAAACAGTTTCATTATCATCATAATCGTCGAAGGAAAAGTCATTCAGCTAGCCAAATGGTTTGGGGAATTGTTGAACATACTGTGCCACATGTAAGCTCTTGACAAAACAATTTCAAGTTCTTGGTCTGACCAGTTATGTGTCGGAAGGTGTAGCAGGAACATTACCATTCCTTGAAAATCTAGCTTCTTCAGCTCATCTGACCACTGTCATTGTTCACAACAGAATTTGTATTAAACTCTTTTCTCATGGTAAAAACGAAACAGTTTCCGAATTTGAGATTTGAAGACTCTTTCAATGTTTCTTACGGTTAAGAGAAAGCTAGCATATATATACACTAGGAAGTCTGGCAACGCATCTCCTCCTTCAGCAAGATAAGTGTCCCATAGTCGGTTGATAAGGTTGAAAGGGATCTAGAAAACTCAAAGGTTTTGTCAGTTAATAAACCAAAAAAACTGTAATGCGACTAAACCAAGTTTTAAGAAAATGTGGCATGTATTAAGATTACTAGGAGTTCAAATTGGTGTTTAACCTCACGTATGAGAAGACAGTTATACCACCGGAAAGCAAATTGAAGAAACTCTAGTCCATGCTCTTCCATGTGTCTTGAAACAGGTTCTAGCACATAACAAGGCAAGGAAAAAACAGAAAATGTTAACTTGTATCATTAAACAATAATCAGGCCTATTTTGGAATATATGACATTTATGAATTAATGAATTTGGAAATGCATAGCATCATGACAAGCTAGTCCCATCAACTCCTCAAGTGTGATTATGCCAAGCCAAACTAAGCATTACCATTGTTAAAGACACAAACTTCAAGTTTCCTAGAGATGCAAAAGATATAAATTACGGACTTGAAGATAAATAAGATGGAGAAAGGACCCAACACAGTTAATATGATTTTTGTAACGAGAGGTCGAGAATGTTAGAAGTCGTTCTGCTCAAACAATCCCCTTAGACACATCAAATTATAATCTCAAGCCTAAGCAAGAACCTACCATCAATCCGATTGACCAATTCCTTAAGCTTAAACACAAGTCTCTGGATTCCAGGTTGAGCAAACGTGTAATGATCTTGCATACCATCAAGTAACTTTGTTAAGCACCAGTAGCAATCCGCTTCTATATTTGAGACTTTTTCGGCAGATAAATCAGACATTGACCAACTGTCTACACCACCATCCAGATATTCTGACAAGAAAATAACTAGAAAGGGAGTGACCAGATCATTTATTCCCTGAACATATCCGCTCGCTGGATGCCTAATGGCCCTGCAAACTCAGCAAATTAAGTTTTCGGATTAATGTTCCAACTCGTTGTTAGTTAGCCGAAGAATAACTATAAACACAGCCTGCATTCTGTAACTCACCACGTGTAAAGAATACGCTCCAGTGATTTCTGCACCTGTTCTTGCTGAAAGAAACTGACATTTGGTACAGTTCTTGGACAGTCAACAGCAATCTGAGAAAGAAAGAATACAGTTACTAGGAGAGTTTACAAACTTTTGTACATTCTGCCCTGAGGACTACGAGGAAATACCTGACGAAGCATAATGATCTCATCATCAGAACGTTCAGACTCTGGAAGATCATAAAATTGGCCAACAGATTCAAGATATTCAAGACGTTTTCTTTGGAGAACAGCCTCCCTTCTATCTGAATTAGGTGGTGCATATCCCTGTTGTCAGTTTATATTTAAATTCAAATAGAAATAACAAACCAAAAAAAATGTTGCCACAGAGAATGCTGATGGAAAAGCTAATGACATAAATCATCTGACAAGTACAAGTGTGCCATCATTCAGAAATTGAATAAGCTAAACAGACTTAACCAGAAGAAATTATGAAATTGTTAAATTAAAAAACAAACGAGAGCGACATATTTGCAGCATAAATAAAAGGAGAATGTACACGAAGAGGATAAACAGATTACAAGTCAAAATGATCAGTAGTTTGACATTGAGTATGCTTAGATATGAAGTCCTAGAGCGTACCAAGAGAAGCCGCCAGACATCAGGCCGCATATAATGTGGCACACCGCTCCAAGCTAGCTCACGCAGTTTTTCTGCAGGTGAAAAAGACGAAATCAAAGACGCTATATCATAATAACCAGTTAACATAAGGTACGTATAATGGAGTCTTTTATTGAGCTATGCGGAAAAACTTGAGCACAAGGACATCATATCTGGCAAGCCATAATTTATACCTTAGTCAAGATTATCATTCTTAAAGGATTTTTTCTATAAAAACAGGTTCCAGGTCACCAAGAATGGTAAACATAACACTACATCAAAGGCAAAGTAGAATGAGAATACCTAAAATGACAGTTGTTTCTGAAAGGATTTTGTTGAACCTCATAACTCTTGCATAGTCAGTTGATCTAACACCTATATTCATGTTTTGAATTTCGTTTACATTCCTTCCAACACAGGAGTTTGATCGTAGTTTGCCAGCATCAGTATTATCATGTTCCTTGCTTGAATTGTGATCTTCTACCTGCACAAGCTCTCATATATTATTACTCTCCCTTCATAAAGGAAGTAGAACAAGAGAAACGATGCTCATTCTATAAGTATATATATATATATATACCTCGACGGGATTCTCCAAACGCTGATTACTTCCGGCGTCATTCTCTGAGAAGCTCCGGTGATATGTTGGAGAGATTGGGTCTTGAGGAGGATCCGGTCTCGTAGTCAACAATACCTTACCAGGAATACTCCTACCTTTAAGAAGCCTAAAAGCAAAACAAGACGAACAAAATTAGCAAATTCGAGATAATGATTCCTCGAGACACGATTCCAAAATGATTCCTCACTGAATTTCCATGACACATGTTAACATAACAAAGCTACAGATCTAAGACCTGGATTTTGAAATAAATTCAAATTCAGAAATGCAAGATCCAAAATCACCCCTGGACGTTATTGAGTGTCTGACTGAATCTGGAATCGTCGCGCTTTTCTTGCTCATCTTCTCTATCTTCCATGTTTCGTTGTTCAGTTCTGATTTCCGACGTTCAACGACACAGCTTCTTGCCCGAGGAGTGAACAAACAAATCGAGAAATGGGAGAATTTGGGTTTCGATTGCTTTCCATCAGATTTTCAAGGTCTAAAAAGCGAAAGCGATTTGAACAAGAAGATATTGAAAACCAAAATTGGATATGTCATCGCAAATGATGGATTCGGACGTAAATTAGTGCATGCATTTTATTGGACTCTTCGGTTATATTTTATGGTTTAGGCATTATTCAGGATAACCATAAATAAATTTCTTACACAGTAACACTAACCACAATAATTTTTTTTTTTTCCTTTTATTAGAAAATAGTCTGAAAAAAACGTCTTAATAGTGTA
Organism: Biscutella laevigata subsp. laevigata; assembly: GCA_900406315.1. Taxonomy (NCBI): domain Eukaryota; kingdom Viridiplantae; phylum Streptophyta; class Magnoliopsida; order Brassicales; family Brassicaceae; genus Biscutella; species Biscutella laevigata. Next base: position 9,433 of record OVAU01003335.1, read on the forward strand.
GCCATTTAGGTTTGTTAAGGGCAGAGAAGTATGCACATGAGTGTTTGGTAGGAACATTTATCCTATGCTTGGATTACTAATTGCATCTTCCGGCCAAGTAACAGCGCCAACTACACTCCTACGATGATTAGGGCGGGTAAGTGGTTGTTCATGTCCAAAATAAACTGGACGATCGTAGACATATATGACGGTCAATTGGGTTGCCCACGTTCCAATGGATAATATCTAACTGAACATTTCATTTTTCGGGCAAATTTAGATTTTGTCCATCGTATTCTACATCCATAAACGGCTGCGTTCAGATGGGTCTATATCCGGACACCCATTTAGTTCAGTAAGTAAAATAGTTTTACTACTTCATACACCTGGTTTTTAATCAAAAAGTTTGACACAAATATTGTTCATATAAGTTTAAAAGCTGATAATTTTGACGCAATTAAGTCACTAGCACAAGTCGATACATGCAAATCCGAGACAAAAGTTTCAAGCTTTCTAAATTCTAATTCCTTCTTCTACCTCAAGAACATAAACAAAAACTTATATAAGTAATGCACAAACTCAAAGTCATGCAAATCCACTGTCATGCAAACATAAACAAGTCATCAACACAAAAGTAGACAAGCCTACCTAACACATGCATAAACATAAACATTTTCTTAAATTCTTCATACAAAACAACCATATGAGAATCATAGCCATAACTTCCTTTTTTATAATACAACCGTCTTGTTTGTGAAATAAGGTAATAACCAACCGGGGCATCTAGCTCTGGTGGTAAAGGGCTCACAGCTGTGAGTACCGCCACCTGGGTTCGATTCCCGGCCACTGCGGAATTTACCTGTGGGCTGCAGCACTCCAGTATACGACATGTGGACCCCTGCTCTGTCACTGATAGCTAACACGTGGCTAGTCTGAACGAACCGATAGCTAACACGTGGACCCCTGCTCTGTCGGATCTCCGATAGCTAACACGTGGACCCCTGCTCTGTCGGGGAAGTTGGGATACCTGGGTTATCAAAANTTATTTTGGAGAAAATGTCAAAGAAATCCCGAACTTTCAAATTTGGGATGTTTAAATCCTGAACTTCAACATACTCAATTTAAACATCAAAGTTATCTTGACTTTGAAATTTAATCTCAAACTTTTGTTGACCGTGTTAATTTAGTCTCGCCGTTAAGTGACTTAACATAACTAATTCACTACAAGAAAACACGGCAGAAGCGACTGCGAATGTGGTCGCTTTGTAGTCGTTATATGACCAAGAACGACTACTAAACGACTAAAGTACGTAGTCGCTTATTTCTCGTCGCTAATCGGGCGAGGTCGCCTCGTAGTCGCTTAAAAGCGACTACAACCGCGACGGTTCGCCGTAGTCGCCAAAAAACGTCTACACGAAGCAACTACACATGCAGTCGTAGGATGCGACCAAGTCAACGAGTCGCTCTCGTAGTCGCTATGTTAAGCGACTACGATGTAGTCGTCTTAGGGTCGCTTGTGGTGCGCGTCATAGTAGTCGCTCAGCAGGTCGCTTCGTAGTGGCAATTATCGGTAGTCGCTTCGTGGTCGCTCCACGCCTTAGTCGCTTCGTGGTCGCTCCACGCCGTAGTCGCTTCGTTGTCGCTCCATGCCGTAGTCGCTTCGTGGTCGCTCCACGTCGTAGTCGCTTCGTGGTCGCTTAATATAAAATAATAAAATATTAACTATATAATTAATAATATAATTAATATTTTAAAAATAAAATATAAAATAATAAAAATTTTAATTATATAAAA
>OVAU01003336.1:0-11205 GCA_900406315.1 Biscutella laevigata subsp. laevigata
CTTGTCGAGCTCAAGATGGTACACTCATGTCACTCTTAGAAGCCCCCATAATCAACTTAGCTCTAGTGGATGTTTAGACCTAAAGTACGCTTCTATGTGGATTCGAACCCAAGTACTCAACTGACATAGTTGTGCACTTGCAGTTTGTGTGGTGACGAGAAAAATGTTAATTAAGACCTATGATCAAATTAGGTGGTGAGAAACCGCCGCATCAAGTGACATCATACAACATCTTTAATTGCAAGTTAGCTTGAATACCCGTATTCAAGCTAACCATTAATTGAATATCTCGAAGTTAGCATCTAACCATTAATTGAATATCTAGAAATTAGCATCATGGCAACTAGTTGTAAATGAAACGTTGAGTTAACTACAATGTGCCATCCTGATCACCAGTTAGGTATTTGATCATGTAATCAACTGACCACGAGTTAGGTGTGAACCAAGAAGAAGAAATTTATATGCAAATGAAATAAAAACTTGAAGAAGAAAGAGGAAAACAAAGAAGAAAAGAAAAAGAAAAATTTTGTACGTAGGAAAGAGAAAAAAAAAACACTTACACTCCACCAAGGTGATGATAAAGAATTTTTTACTTGTTTGGATGTTGATGGAACTGGTGAAAGCTGAGGAAGAATTTGTGAAGAAAATTGAGGATATTAATCACACATGTTCAATGAATGATACAAAGATTAGTGCAAATGATACAATTATGATTACTGTTTTATAATGGGTACATGTAATTTTCAACTTGTGTTTAACAGTTATGGTTAGAACGTTGTTACTGAATTATGGTTAGCATGATGGTTACTGAATTATGGTTAGCACGATTGTTACTGAATTATGGTAGCATGTTGTTACTAAATTATGGTTAGAACGTTGTTACTAAATTATGGTTAGAATTGAAATACATAAGTTCAAAATCAGCATTTAATGGTTATTTACATATGATTAAATAAAATATGTAAGTAGAGTCCACATGTTGCATCTTAATCCAAAACGTAGAGTTAACTACGATGTGTCATCCTAAAGTTAAGTATCTGATCGCGTAACCGACTGACCATGAGTTAGGTCTCAACCAAGAAGAAGAAGATAATTTTGTGCAAATGAAAGAAAAACTTGAAGAAGAAAGAGGAAAACAAAAAAGAAAGGATAAAGACAAAAGAAAAAAATGTTTTTGGTACGTTGAAGAGAAAAACAAACACTTACACTCTTCCCTATTCTATTTAGACATGACACTAACTAAAATAACACAAGCCATTAGATTGTAACTTGTCAAATGATCCAACAATAAAAAATGAGAAAAACCAAACAGAGAAGGTAAAGTTAGTTGTCTATGGTAAAACCTGAGTAACATCATACAGCATTTTTAATTGCAAGTTAGCTCGAATGCTCGTATTCAAGCTAACCATTAATTGAATATCTGGAAGTTAGCATCTAACCATTAAATGAATATCTGGAAATTAGAATTATGACCACTAGCTGTAAACAAAACGTAGAGTTAACTACAATGTGCCATCCTGACCACGAGTTAGGTCTCTGATCGCGTATTCGACTGACTATGAGTTAGGTCTGAACCAAGAAGAAGAAGATAGTTATATGCAAATGAAAGAAAACCTTGAATAAGAAAGGAAAAAGAAAAAAATGTTTTTTTTGTACGTAGGAACGAGTAAAGAAAACAATTACACTCCACCAGGGTGATGGTAGAGGATTTTTACTTGTTTGGATGTTGACGGAACAAGTTGATACACGCTTGGATAGCAAGGAAACCGAGACCACACTAGAGGAGACGTCTCTCCAAGTTCCAACCGGTCCCATTACACGAGCACAAGCAAGAAGGCTAGCTGGAGCCTTGATGAATACCTTGGAAGAGTTGGAGGTTCACTATCACCACTTGAAGAACCAGGAAGCGCCGGACCTATTCAACTTCCTCATCTTGTCTTCAAGTGTCTAAGTCGGTTCTTGGAGGTCTCGAGATACGCTTCCTTCGGTGAGGTTTTTTCAATGGGTTTACTCACAAAGGTTTAATGAGGCCTCATTGCACCATAGACGTCTCATAAGACCGCACCAAGGTTTATTTCAAACGGAAATGAATATGACTGTTATAATGTGCCTTGGTCCTATCCTTGTCTTTTCCTTATGTTATGTGTTTTGGCCCAAGTGTATTACGGCTTCCCTCCGTTGATGAGTATTTAAACTCTTTTGTAAAGGCTCATTTCGTTTAACTAGCATTTTAATCAAAACCGAGTCTTTTCTCATGTTAGCTCTCTCTTGAGTGTGTCATATCTCAAGAACCCTAGGTGCGTCATATCCTAGGCTTCAAGGTGTATCCATCCAAGGCTCTCTGATAGCCTTGGTGGTCTTCTTGATCCTTCCATTTCGTTATCCATTTGTTTCTCCGTATCTTGGCATCAGCCAGAACATCATTCCATCCATCCGTCTGATCGTTATCGCATCATCCGACGTATCGCTACGACCGTACATACAAACGGACAAGATCCGTCCTTTCGACCTCCGTTGCTATTTTCTCCATTCTCATCTGATTGTTCTTCATCATTTTCCCCCAAGGAGCAAGCTTGCCAAGTTTCAACCCATTTGGAGCAGGTTTGGTCATGAAACTCGGAGGAGAAGTTCTTATATGGTCGGCGTATCGTACTCGGCAACTTTTCTCATCCGTGCAACGTCCTCCATCATTTCCACCATTTGTTTCATAGTTTCTCTCATCCCATATTTTGCATACGACATTCTCTTATGAAAAGAACCTCTGATTCAGAGTTTCAGCCTCTCGGCTCGAACCATCCAAGAGTAGCCTTCGTTTGGTTGCGCTGTCCAGGGGTCGGCCATCCTTCGCTCTTCAAGCCTCGGTTCGCATCCATAAGGGAGCTTGTATCAGATGGTAACAGAGCCACTTAAAGGGCTTTGGCTACGAAAAAGGAGTTTTCGTTCTAACCTTTAAAGTTTCCTCCTTTAGTCAATTTCTCTTTGTTTTAGCTTCGGATCTAAAAGAAACCCAAAAACAGATTTTAGCTTTCTTAAGTTTTGCTTCGTTTCTGTTTTTGGATAACAAGATTAGTTCTTTTCAAACCATTTTGAGTTGTTCATGCTTAAAGTTTTCAACTTGCTTAGGAAGAAATCGTTTAAATCGTGTCTAGCTTGTTGGATCTTGTTAGTTCGTGTGTTACGTTCAACCACTGATTTCGAATTGTTTTTTATTCTTTTCGCATTGTATCAGGTTGAAGACGAGTCCTTTTGGGGAGCAAACGCAAGGACATCGCTTTTCGGCTAGGTGGCCGCGTGTGTATCGTTTATGTGGGACCACGGTAGTACGCCTAGTACTAAGCCACCTCATCCACCACGGGGAAAACAACAAGACGCGCTTATCCTGTTCAAAAGGAGAAAGAGAAAGGCAGGAGAAAAAGTAAAAGGGGAACACGTCGCAGCTGTCACGGCCGTACTGTGTGGTCCCAAACGTACAATCCTCGTTTGGCACCAAGTTGCCACGTCCGAGACTTGCCAACCACGGCTCCTCATACATACCATACCCGTGCCTCTCAAGGCAACTCTACTCGACCTACCTCACCTTTACCACTTCTTTCTCCACCGGCCAGAATAGATGCACCACCGACACCTCCGACTGAGACTATGGTCAATCCACCGCCACCAGATCCCACAACGCCCTTCATGAGGTTGTTTGAGGAGAATTTTGAAGAACTAAGGAGAGCTATGAAACCTCCTCCTCAGGCCCCAGCTGCCCTGGTTCAAGCTGCTCCACAACCTTCTCTCCGGCCACAAGCTCAAGAACCTTACCCGGATGAAGAAGAATATTATTTTCCTCAAAGGATGAGACCATGGAGGCAACCTAGAGGACCTCATCAGAGACAACAAGAAGAATGAGATAAATATAGGAGATGTTTTGAAGAAGAAGAAGGAAAATTTGATCCTCTAGAGCCAAGGAGAGAACCAAAGAGAGTCCACAGGAACAAATGCCAAGATATGCTTATCTGAGATACCAATAAGATGATGATGAGAAATCTTACAAGTCAAACTTCTCAAAGGGCTTATCATCGAGAACCAAGACAAGACCGAATAGAAGGGCTCAAGTTCAAGATTTCATCGTTCCAAGGCAAGAGTGATCCCAAAATCTATCTAGAGTGGGAGAAGAAAATTGAGATGGTCTTTTATTTTAGATGGTATTCTGAGGCCAACAAGGTGAAAATAGTTGTCACAGAATTCAGTGACTATACTTTTAGTTGGTGGGACTAACTATTCACCACAAGAAGGCGCAATAGAGAACAACCGATAGAGACTTGGGCGGAAATGAAGATAGTTATGAGAAGAAGGTTCGTGCCAAGCCATCATCACCTCGAGCTTCACCAAAGGTTGAGGAAGCTAACACAAGGATCTAAGTTTGTGGATGAATACTATCAAGAAATGGAAATGCTTATCCTAAGAATCGGACTTCAAGGTGGATTAAACTGCGAGTTACAAGATCAGTTGGAGCTATAACATTACATGGAGTTGGAGGAAATGCTCCATAAGTCTTTGATAATCGAGCAACAACTCAAGATGATAGGCAAGTCTACCTTACGGCTAACTTTGTCAAAGACTTCAAACCGAACTATCCCAAGCCATGGGATGCGTCTAAGAAGCCCTATACTCCCTCCCCTAGGGAAGAGACCAAGGAGCAGCCACCTCTGATCAGAGACAAAGGGAAAGCCATTGACAATCCCTCACGGTCAAGAGACCTCAAGTGCTTCAAATGTCAAGGCCGTGGCTACTCTGCTAACGAGTGCATCAATAAGAGAGTCATGGTCCTCCTTGATGATGGAGAGTATATCTTCGAGGATGAACACGAAGCTCAAGAGTATGAAGAAGGATCAACTAAGGACATTGAACAAGAGGCAGCTCATGGAGATTTATTGGTTACTAGAAGGGCATTGCAAGTGTTGCCGAAGGAGGATGCGACCGCCCAAAGGGAGAACTTTTTCCACACTCGTTGTGTGTTGAACAAGAAAGTGTGTAGTCTCATCATAGATAGAGGAAGTTGTACTAACGTAGCCAGCACCACCATGGTGAAGAAACTCAATCTTGAGACTAGAAAGCATCTGAGGCTATATAAACTTCAATGGCTCAACGACGTGGGCGAGATGAAGGTCACCTCTCAAGTCACGGTGCATATATCCATTGGTTAGTATGAAGATGAGGTTTTGTGTGATTTGCTGCCTATGGAAGCTGGTCATATCCTTTTAGGAAGACCGTGACAATTTGACAAGAATGCCATTCACAACGGCCATAGCAACAAGCATACTTTTGAGCACAATGGGAAGCGGAATACTCTAGTGTCAATGTCACCTCAAGAGGTCTCTCAAGACCAAGCTCACCTCGGAAAGAAGGATGAAAAGCCTCCTAAGGCATCCAACTTTCTTGTTAATCAAAGCACTGTAAGGAAGGCTTTATACTCTAAACAATCGGTTTTGCTCTTTGTCTATAAGGAAACCTTAAGTGGCTTGACTAACACATTACCGGAGCGTCCGAGTGTTCTTAGTGATCTTTTGAATCAGTATAGAGATGTGTTTCCACGTGAATAAGTTCATGGCTTACCACCCAAAGAGGGATTGAGCACCAAATAGAGTTTTTCCCCAGAGCCGTCTTACCCAACCGGCCGGCCTATAGGACTAATCCCATGGAGACCAAGGAATTTCAAAGGCAGGTGGAAGAGCTTATTGAAAAGGGATACGTTCATGAGAGCCTAAGTCCATGTGTTGCCCCCGTCCTCTTGGTGCCCAAGAAGGATGGATCATGGCGTATGTATGTTGATTGTCGGGCAATCAACAACATCACGGTTAAGTATCGCCATCATATCCTAAGCTAGACGATATGTTAGATGAGCTTTATGGTTCTAAGGTTTTTACCAAAATAGACTTAAAGAGTGTCTACCACCAAATTAGGATGAAAGAAGGAGATGAATGGAAAACCGCATTTAAGACTAAGCATGGCTTATACGAGTGGTTGGTGATGCCTTTTGGCTTAACCAATGCTCTGAGCACTTTCATGAGATTAATGAACCATGTCCTTAGGAAATTCATTGGATTGTTTTTGGTAGTTTACTTTGATGACATCTTAGTATATAGTAAGAACCTAGATAAGCATGCTAATCATTTAGAATCAGTTCTAGATGTGTTAAAGAAAGAACAACTCTCTGTTAATCATACTAAATACACATTTGGAACGGATAACCTAGTCTTTCTTGGCTTTTTTATGTCATATGAAGGTGTTAGAGTTGATGAGGAGAAGGTCAAAGCCATTAGAGAATGGCCAACCCCAAGACGGTGGGAGAAGTTATGAGTTTTCATGGACTAGCCGGCTTCTATAGGAGATTCGTGAGAGATTTTAGCACTCTGGCATCTCCTCTCATAGAGGTCATCAAGAAGACCGTAGGATTCAAGTGGGAGGATGCTCAAGAGAAGGGCTTTCAGACCTTGAAGGACAAGCTCACCAATGCTCCTTTGTTAGTGCTATCGGACTTCGCCAAGACCTTTGAGAAAGAGTGTGATGCTTCGGGCTTTGGAGTGGGAGTTGTGCTTATGCAAGATAAGAGACCCGTAGCATACTTAAGTGAGAAGCTTGGAGGAGTAACCTTGAATTATCCTACCTATGACAAGGAGATGTATGCGCTTGTCCGGGCTTTGCAAACTTTGCAACACTATCTTTGGCCAAAGGATTTTGTAATTCACACCGATCATGAGTCCTGGAAACATCTCAAAGGACAACATAAGCTCAACAAAAGGCATGCTCGATGAGTGTAATTCATTTAGACCTTCCCATATGTCATAGCCTACAAAAAAGGTAAAGATAATGTGGTAGCCGACGTGTTGCATGGCATTCTCTAGCTTAAAGGCTAGGCTCTTAGGCTTTGAACAAATTAAAGGTTTATATGTTGATGATCTTGACTTTAAGGATGTTTATGTTGAGTGTTTATCACATGCATTAGATCAATATTATATTATTGATGGATACTTGTTCTTTAAGAACGTTTTGTGTGTACCTAATGGATCTATCTGAGAGTTGTTGATTAGGGAAGCTCATAGTAGTGGCCATATGGGACACTTTGGAGTAGATAAAACCATGAAGGTAGCTCAAGATCACTTCTTTTGGCCACACATGAGGAATGACGTGGAAAAGCTATGCTCCTAATGCATCAAATGTAAGCAAGCCAAGGCTAAGTCTCAGCCTTTCGGTTTGTACATTCCTCTCCCTATTGCATCTCATCCTTGGCATGATGTGTCTATGGATTTTGTTCTTGTTTTGCCTAGGACTAAATACAGTCACGATTCCATCTTTGTGGTTGTTGATAGATTTTCCAAAATGGCTCATTTTATACCATGTCATAAGACGGATGATGCATCTCACGTTGCCAACTTGTTCTTTAAGGAAGTAGTTAAGTTGCATGGCATGCCTAAGACTATAGTTTCGGATAGAGACACCAAGTTCTTGAGTCATTTTTGGAGAACCTTATGGAGTAGACTTGGTAATAAATTGTTGTTTTCAACAACTTGTCATCCTCAAACGGATGGACAAACTGAGGTTGTTAATCGTACCATGGCTATGCTTTTTAGGGCATTGATTAAAAAGAACTTAAAGTCTTGGGAAGATTGCTAGCCTCATGCGGAATTTGTATATAACTTAGCTAAGAATTCTACCACTAAGTATTGCCCGTTTGAACTTGTTTATGGTTATATTCCTCTTACTCCTTTGGACTTAATCCCACTGCCCTTGAGTAAAAGCATAAGTGTAGGTGGAGAAAAGAAGGCCGAGCAAGTGAAAATGATGCATGAGAAGGCTAAGGCCAACATAGAGGCTAAGACCGAGTACTACACAGGACATGCCAACAAAGATCGCAAGGCTCAAGCTTTCAAAGGAGATTGGGTGTGGATTCACTTGAGAAATGATAGGTTTCCGGAAGAAAGAGATTCAATGCTCAAGCCACAGATTGATGGACCTTTCCAATTCACAAAGAAGATCAATGAAAACGCCTATCAATTAGATCTTCAAGGTAAGTACAATGTTAGCTCAAAATTCAACACTAGTGACTTAGTTTCTTTTGATGTAGATCCCACGGATTTGAGGTCAAATCCTTTTGAAGAAGGAGGGGATGATACACGATTGGATAGTAAGGAAACCGAGACCACGGTAGAGGAGACGTCTCTCCAAGTTACAACCGGTCCCATTAAACTAGCACAAGCAAGAAGGCTAGTTGGAGCCTTAATGAATACCTTGGAAGAGTTGGAGGTTCACTATCACCACTAGAAGAACGAGGAAGCGCCGGACCTATGCAACTTCCTCATCTTTTCTTCAAGTGTCTAAGTCGGTTTTTGGAGGTCTCGGGGTACTCTTCTTTCGGTGAGGATTTTCCCAATGGGTTTACTCATAAAGGTTTAATAAGGTCCATTGCACCATAGACCTCTCCTAAGACCGCACCAAGGTTCATTTCAAACGGAAATGAATATGACCGTTATAATGTGCCTTGGTCCTATCCTTGTCTTTTTTCTTATGTTATGCATTTTGGCCCAAGTGTATTAGGGCTTCCTTCCGTTGATGAGTATTTAAATTCTTTTGTAAAGACTCATTTCGTTTAGCGAGCATTTTAATCAAAACCGAGACTTTTCTCATGTTAGCTCTATCTTGAGTGTGTCATATCTCAAGAACCCTAGGTGCGTCATATCCTAGGCTTCAAGGTGTATCCAAGGCTCTCCCATAGCCTTGGTGGTGCTCTCGATCTATTCATTTCGTTATCCATCTGTTTCTCCGCGTTTTGGCATCACCGGAACATCATTCCATCCGTACGTCTGATCATTATCGCATCATTCGGCGTATCACTACGGTCGTACCTACAAACGGCCAAGATCCGTCCTTTCGACCTCCATTGATGTTTTCTCCATTCTTGTCTGACTGTTCTTCATTATTTTCCCCATGGAGCAAGCTTGCCAAGTTTCAACCCATTTGGAGCAGGTTTGGTCGTGAAACTCGGAGGAGAAGTTCATGTACGTCCGGCTTATTCGTACCAGACAACTTTTCTCGTCCGGCGTATTCCACCATCCGTTTCATAGTTTCTCTCATCCCATCTTTTGCATATGACATTCTCCTCTGAAAAGAACCTCTGATCCAGAGTTTCAGCCTCTTGGCTCGAACCATCCGAGAGTAACCTTCGTTTGGTTGCGCTGTCCGGCGGCCGGCCATCCTTCGCTCTTCAAGCCTCGGTTCGTATCCGTAAGCGAGCTTGTATCACAAGTGAAAGCTGAGGGAGAGCTTGTGAAGCAAATTGGGGATAATAATCATACATATTCAGTGAATGATACAAAGATTAGTGTAAATGATACAGTTATGGGTAGTGTTTTATAATGAGTACCTGTAATTTTAAACTTGTGTTTACGAGTTATTGTTAGAATGTTGTTACTGAATTATGGTTAGCACGATTGTTACTAAATTATGGTAGCGTGTTGTTACTGAATTATGGTTAGAATGTTGTTACTAAATTATGGTTAGAATTCAAATACACAAGTTCAAAATCAGCATTTAATGGTTATTTACATATGGTTAAAGAAAATATGTAAGTAGAGTTAACCACATGATACATCTTAATCCAAAACTTAGAGTTAACTACGATGTGCCATCCTGACCACAAGTGAGGTCTCTGATCGCGAAACTAATTGACCAGGAATTAGGTCTCAACCAAGAAGAAGAAGATAATTATGTGCAAATGAAAGAAAAAGAAGAAAGAGGAAAACAAAGAAGAAAGGGAAAAGACAAGAAAAAAATTGTTTTTTAGTCGTTGAAGAGGAAAGCAAGCACTTACACTCTTTCCTATTCTATTTAGACATGACACTAACTAGAATAACACAAGCCATTGGATAGTAACTTGTCAAATGATCCAATGTTTAAAATGAGCAAAACCAAACGGGCAAGTGAACATGTATCAGGGGTAAAAGAGTAAAAAAACAGTCTGTACAACATCGGTTACTCCCCAATGTCTCAGAACGCAACAAAACTCAAAAGTGTGTTTTTAGACAATAAAAGTTGTAGAAGTGCCTTATTAGGTGAATCTTCCTATATTTTATGGCCAATGAGGAATCAAAATAAGATTTCCATACATGTATACCAATGGAATGCTTGAAATATCTCGGAGAAACAATGAGCAAATTATCTCGCATACAGGTCTTGAGATGGAGATGCAAAATGCTTCTAGCGGATGGGAACACGGAGAGCAGGTTGTTTCGCATACGGGTCCTTCTAGAAGATCCAGAAAAGTTTTGTGAGAAGTTATATGCGCAACAATTGTTGATTAGTTTAATCTCAAGATAGATATTTTCTCCAATTTGGATATGGCAAACAAAACCATGAATGCAGCCCAAGAAGCTGTGCATAAGGTTAATGTTAATTCAATAATCATATTTGTCTCTATCTTCTCTGATTTTTATACTTTCAGTTTTTGTTCATTCACACATAACCATTGCAGAAAGAATCTCATTGTATATTATACTGGGGTTGAAGAAATATATCAATTCAACTCACAATCATGGACTTAATAAAAATATAAACAATCATGTATATAATATCAATTTTTCCAATGGAAATATACAATAACAAAAAATAAGTATATGTTTCACATATTGTTTTTCTTTCTAGTTTGAGCATAAGTTGTACTTAAATTATAACACAAATATATATATATATATATATATATATATATATATATTGAGATTTTTTTGAATTTAACAAAATTAAATAAAATCATTTATAACAAAATCATTAAATAAAATCACGTCTCCTTCCTAAGAGAAGCATAAAGTTTAGTTTTATTAATTTGAAAAAGATTACCTCATCAGGATATTATAATAAAAATAATTGATACTTAATTTTATATATATATATATATATATATTTGTTTCTTACAAAATACTTTCTTTTCAGTTGTACTAATCTTATCTAGAATTCTAATTCCGAATATTAATTCACATCTTACATACTACATTTTGGTTTTTTTTTTAAAATTTATATAAGATTTTATTTAATGAAACATCTATTCTTTTAAACAGGGTTTATCTACTTATAAAAGTCATAGTGGACTATTTTCTAAAATGATTTAAATTAAACTAGGTTAGTACCCGTACTATGTACGGGTTTAATTGTAATAGATCAAATTATTAATAA